>VDFB02256132.1:239621220-239699393 GCA_007258455.2 Sequoia sempervirens | reverse complement strand
GAGAGAGAGGGAGATTAGTTACAGTGGGAGGGAGAAACTTGAGAGAGGGAGAGGGGGTATGAGAGATTCAAGAGACAAAGGGTGGAAGGGATAGATCAAGAGAGAGACTTGAGAGAGAAGGGGTGGGAGGAATAGAGGAAGGGAGATACTTGAGAGAGAGCGGGTGGGAGGGATAGAGGGACGAAGATACCTGAGAGGGGGAGTTATCATATACAATAAACCCTCAACTCTATACCTTAAACCCTAAGGATGGAAGACAAGGTAGATAGTGTAGGATAAACCTTGAGAGGGTTGAGAGAGAATGGGTATGTATTTGTTAAGAGAGGAGGCAAAGAGCGTATGAAAGGTAAAAACTCATCTATCCATCTATGATCATAAACCACGAACTCTCAGCATTATCAAAGTGGTCAAGCAAAGAGAGGGGAAAGTTAGTTTTTGGTTAAAGAAGCTCATTTGGAAAGCACCAAATTTGATGCTTGCCAAATGGCACATCACATTTGGTGCTCGCCAAATGTGATGTTCCATTTGGGTTTCCAAATGAGTTGGTTTGGATGAGTGAATGCACAATATTTTCCAAATATCCTCATATTTTTGTTTGTGCTCATCGTCGCATTTGCATGTCTTTTAATGCAAGTTTATAAAAAACCGTGATGGTGTTAACCTCTCTCTTAGCTATCTAAATATATATAATTTTTTTGGTTTGATTAAGGTTTTGATCCATAACTTCTCTTATAAATGCCTCTGTTTTTGGTCAAAATTAAACATGTGCTAGTTTTAGGATAGATTTTTACTCCATTGAAATGTGAAACAAATTAAATTTTTTAAACTAGGCTCCATTCTACATTTGATGAAAAAAATCAATTTTTTGATTAGTTTTCAAAAAAATTAGGGGGGAGCACGCTCAACTTTCATCTTTTTAGGATGTGTCCATTTCGAAAATTCATAAGATATTATATATTCATTAAAAAAGTAGCTAGAAGAAGGAGGTTAAACTACATGGTGTTAATTAATTTCTCAATGTTTAGATTTTTGAAATTCTAAAAAAAAAGTTAATGAAAAAGGGGGGGGCCTTAAATGCTATGCTAATTTTTGATCAAAACAAGACCTATTTTAGCCCCCCCCTTTTGATACCCTTAATCTTCATTAATTTAAAAAAGAATTAGTAGCTTAAAAACTAGACTCCAAGCACTTCAACTCTTGTTCTTGCTGCATCTTGAAATTTTGAGCGTAACTATCTTCATTTTCTCATGCAAATCAAATTTTGTTGATTTCAAAAAAAAGTGGCATCTTAAGAGCCTTTTCTGTGTCATAGATCCATTCACTTACCCATTCTAATTATATTTAGTTGTTGATAAAAAACTAATGATCATACAGGTTCAATTGTTGTTTCTAGAACTTGGTTGCAAACATATGTGATTAGAAAGAATGGCATACCTACATTTGAAGACTATGAGAAACACAAAACCATTCTCATGTATTTGCACCTTGTTATAGCAACAAATGTTAAGTTATTGAGACATCATGCTAAACCAAAAATAAATGAACTATATACAATTAGTAGTGATGATCATGAAGCATTAATCTATACTCTAAAGGTAAGAGATGACCCTTCACGCACACTTGAGTAGTGGATCATTTGTTGTATGCGACAAGTATGATATTGTTCATCTTATTTTGATTAATGTTCATATATATTTGTCATTCTAAGTATATTGCAATGTTTGTGGCACGATGGACCATGGATTTGCTGCAACAATCACTAGTTCTGATCCTTTGTAGAGGTATGCGACAAATTAGTAAATTTGACATTATATTTTCTCTACTATGTTCTATATATTATTGAAAATTTTCATCATACTTATATGTAGTTTAATTGTTATCTTGATGGTTGCTAGACAGGTGCTTGTCACTTTAGAATTTCAACGTGCTAATGTTGTGGAAGAGCATGATGATTATTTGTTTGTGATTATTTTGTTATATTCCATTCCAAAATTTTCAATTTCTATATATTAATACATATATACTTCTTATTATATCAATTGCATGTCTAAAATATCACACTAAATTAAAACAAACTTGGTGTTGAATTTTAAAATATTTACAGATGGTTGGTGGAACCTGTTTAGTAATGACAAGAAACTTGTTTAACAATGTGAGATAGGTTTATTGAGAACACAGAGGAAGTCTATCGGCTAATTAATAATTTAAAAATATATAACTTTAATTTCTTAAAAAATGAACAATTTAAAAAATACCATAAAATAAATAATTTCAAATGATTTGTAATTAAAGTGAGCTATGATTTATACAATAACTATATGTTTATCCTTTGTTTCATAAAAAAAAATATAACTTAAAAAAGAATGAGAAAGCATGTATTGCTAAATTTTTTGAATGGTTAGATCTTTCTCAATCATCTTGCATCATTCTAACACATTTTAAACCATCAATCATAGAAGTCATATCTTATTGAGTTCCTATAGGGAATGCCTTTAATGTAATTAAGAAAATAATATTTAATAGAATAAAGTTCTTTTAATTATAAACTAGCACTTGCACCTAAAGGAGGTTGAAGGAGTATGCCAATAGAAAAATATATGTATGTTAATATGTTAACATGTTTGTGCATAGGTGTGTATGAATGTCATGTGCTACAAACTCTAGTTGTATGTTAATTATAGTTTTGTAGGGTTGAAAAAAATAAAATGTAAGTTTTATTAATGTGAATAAAATTAAATATAAATTTTGTTAACTATAGTATTTTAATTTTGTTAATTAGTTCTTTACATGCCTATATTGTAGATATTGCATGCCTTAATCTTATTGTCAAGGGCCAATTTCAGCTTTACTTTAAATTTCAATGTCAAGGTTGTTGTTTAGGAACAAAATAAATGAACAACCAAAAATATTTGTGCAGGCTCATTTCATCTACAAGCACATGAATTCATTGACAACAAAATCATCACAATTGAAACTGTTACAAATCTTTCATTTAATTTGCTAGAAGCAAATATGTATTACAAATATTTTGTACATTTTGCAAACAAATTTGTGTATATTTCAAACTACACTTTCTTACCATATTTACTAAAATATAATTCTCTATCGATGCAAATATTCCACCTCTCGATGCAAGTGCTAGTTAATTAGAAATGCAAATAATGAAACTTCTTTCACCTTTTTTCATCTTTTTATCTTTCTCTAACAAAAATGACATCTTTGCCTTGTACATGACAAATTATATTACAAACTTGGCTTATACAACCTTTTTAAATAATTTCTAATATAAATTAATTTTAACACAAATACCACTGAATATATTATTTTGTGAATAGTTTTATATCATAATTTCAAAAAAGATCAAAAAATAAAACATAAATTCTAACTTAATATTTTTAATATTTTTTTTACTTTTCTTCTTTATCATTTAAAAAAAATAAAATTAATATCACCTCAATCTCAAATAATTATCATCATTTTTAAAGAGAAATGTAAACAATATAACTTTTTTCACCTTTTTCCATCTTGTTTATCCTATTTTGATTTCTTTACAAATATAATAACAAAATAACATATTTTTAGATTGAAATAACATGAAAAAAAACATAAATAAATATATTATTCAGAATCTGATAAATTATATTACAAACTTGATTTATACAACCATTTAAAAACAATTTCTGATGTAGGAGCATCCAGTGGTGTAAGGGCAATCTTGCATCACCCAAAAATAGTTAAATTTCAAGTTTTTTGGTTTTTAGATGTTTTTATATTTTTGGATACCCTTTTCGTCATTATGAAATTCTCAATTTACGGTTTTTATTTTCTATTCCTGGGTTGAAAGATATTGCAGTTTTAGTTTTCCAGATTTGCACCTGAAAATCTTTTGAGTTAGATTTGAGGCACTTAGAGTTCCCGAAACGGCCTCAAAACTTTCCAAAATCAGTGTAGCAAATTTTGAACGTGTTATTGACTTTGAGACCTTTCCAACGGTTCAGACGGTTCGTGAATCGGAGTCCCGAATCAAAAGTTATGGCCTTGAGAAGTTGGCACACTTTCTAGAAGATACAATTGCAAATGTTCTTTTGAAATTTGAACTTCAAGTTGTAATTTTTCGGCGCCAAACTACCTAAACTCAAATTTGAATGTTGTTTTGGCTCCAAACTAAAGAGGAGCTCTATTTATGGGTAGGTTTCTAATTTTTTGGGTAGCTTTTTGGGACAAGCTCGCATATTGCAAAATGGTTATTCTATAGCTTTCTGTAACTTGCATGTGTTGTAGAACTTGGGAATTTGAGATCCTCTGCATGTAAGAAGCTCCATTTTCTGAATAATAAAATCATTCTCTTGTTTGTGGGTTATTTTCTAAGTCTGGGTCACCATCAAGGTATCGTGAGCGTGTTTCTTGAGCGCGGTGGATAGATCACCGGTGGGAGGCGCCGCACCAGGACCATGGTTGTGGGTCAAGGTCAAGAAAGATGCCTCCAAGAGTGATGCCCGGTAGGTGTGGTGGTGTCAGAGGTGGTCGAGGCAACATAAATGCTAGTGGAAGATATGCACTGGCAGCCCTCCAGAGACAAATTGATGAGTTACAAGAGTAGTTGAGAAGAGGGTTAAACCCGAGGGAGGAAAGTGAGGATGGAGGAGAGGAAGAAGGTCTAAAATGTAGAAAAAGGAAGAAGAAGCATCTGATCAAGACCAAATGCTTAATAAGGGCCATTTCAAAGATCGTGAAAAAACCCAGAGCAGAAGTCCCCAGTTATTCTGGAAGTCTGAACCCAGAAGAGTTGATCGACTGGATAATTGAGCTAGAAGAATATTTTGAGTATGAGGAAATAGAGGACCCAGATCGGGTTAAGTTTACGAAAATGAAGCTAAAGGGCCATGCTAGTATTTGGTGGAAAGAGGTCCAGTTGGAAAGAAATCAAGAGGAAAAGGAAAGATCACCAGATGGGGTCGCATGGTTGAAAAACTGAAGAAGCAGTTCATACCAGTGGACTACGAGTTAGATCTGTTGAAGAAATTGCAAGGGTTGAAGCAAGGAAGCAGATCTGTGAAAGAATATACTGAATATTTTCACAAGATAATCATTAGAACGGGTCACACAGAAGCCAATAAGGAGAAGGTAACCCGATATCTTAATGGGTTATGACCAAGCATTCAGGAGGAGTTAAGCCTAGTCAGAATGACCACCATTGAGGATGTGTATCAGTTTGCTCTAAAGGTGGAAGAGAAGGAAAGTGACGATAGCAAAAACAAAAAGGCGATGAGGAGGTCAAAGTGAAGCAGCGGAAGACCTTCGTGAAGTCGGAAATGATGATGAAAAAGAAAAGTGAAGATGTGGGAACCAAATTAAGCCAAAGGAATGACAATCTCATCACCGTGATCAAAATAGTGGTGATCAAAGAGGTAGAGGATGAGGGAGATATGGAAAAGGATCCGGAAGAGGTGGTTTCAAAGGAACGTGTTTCCAGTGTGGTGAAGAAGGGCATCGAGCCTATGAATGTCCACAACACCAAGGAAGAGCAGACAAAAGGCCAGAAGGTCATGGAAGGGTTGCGCATGTAGATGAGGAGGCCCAACTTGAACATTCAGATGATGCTGAAAGGGGAGAAGCCCTAGTGATTAGTGGGAGAGTTCTATGAATGAGGAAAAGGAACCAAAACGAGGAAGAATCTATTTCACACAAGGTGCAAGTGTGAAGGAAAATAAGCCAGGATGTCACACGACGGCTGGAGCATCGATAACTGCGTCGGCGAGATGGTCGCTAAAGTCGGCTCAAGAGGGAAAGGCACCCACATCCGTGATCGGATTGCTCGCTGCGTAAAGACCACAAAGTTTTGGTCAATGAGTAGTGCCTAGTAAAGTTCAAGATCGGGAGCTACCATGATGAGGTAATCTATGATATCATCCCTATGGATGCATGTCTCATGTTGTTGGGGAGGCCGTGGCAGTTCGATAGGTGAGCTATACATGATGGCCATGTAAACACTTATTCCTTGACAAAGGATGGGGTTCGTCACAAGTTGAAACCTCTAAAGGAGACCGAAGAAAAGGTATGCAGTAGTGCTAGAATTTGTTATGTAGATGGAAGAAAATTTTAGAAGGTATGAAGCATGAGCCGCAGTGTTAAGTGCATTGATTCCTAGGAGTGAGTAAGGAGGATAGGTGAGGAAGGTTCCGTAAGAAGTTTCGATGTTGATGAGTTTCGTGATATTGTTTCTAATAATGTACCTGAGGGTTTACCGCCAATAAGGAAGATCAGCCATCCGATTGACTTGATTCCTGGAGCCAGTTTTCCAAATAAGGCAGCTCATAGAATGACTCCAGCAGAAAATGAGGAGTTGAATAGACAAGTTCAAGAGTTGTTGAGAAAGGGTTTGATAATGGAGAGTTTGAGTCCATGTGCAGTGCTTGCAGTACTAGCACTAAAGAAGGATGGGGGAGTGGAGATGTGGCAGATTCCCAGCCATAAACAAGATATTAATAAAGTACGCATTTCCCGCCAAGGATGGATGACCATGGACTGCTTGAGTGGAGCTCAGTAATTCACATAGATTGATCAAAGAGTGGATATCACCAAATCTGGATTCGAGAGGGAGATGAATAGAAGACTACTTTCAAGACCAAAGAAGGCATGTACGAGTGGTTAGTCATGCCTTTTGGGCTAAATCACGACCGAAAGCACATTCCGCTACTCATGAATCCAGGTACTAAAGAAATTTCGGGAAGTTTTGTTATTGTGTATTTAGATGATATTTTTATTTTCAGTAAGATGTTGTATGAGCATCTAATGCATATTCGTAGAGCCTTTGAGAAGTTAAGAGAAGAGAAACTGTTGATTAATCTAAAGAAGTACAGTTTTGTGAAGAGGGAGTTAGTGTACTTGGGGTTTGTTGTCTCAGCAGAAGGTCTCAAGATGGACCCAGAGAAGGTGAAGGCTATTCTGGAATGGCCTACCCCAAGAACTGCTACCGAGGTGAGATCTTTCCATAGTTTGGCTAGTTTTTATAGAAAGTTCATTAGAAACTTCAGTAGTATTTGTGGACCCCTGACTGAAACAATGAGAGGGGATAGAAAAGAATTCAAGTGGAGCACTGGAGCGCAAAAGAGTTTTGAACTATTGAAGCAGTAAAACAGAGCAACCCTTTCTACCCTCCCAGATTTCAACAAGGTGTTTCAGGTGGATTGTGATGCCGTGGTTGTGCCATTGGAGCAGTGTTGAGCCAAGAAGGTAATCCCATTTCCTATTTCAGTGAAAAGTTAAATGATGCCAAGAGAAAGTATTATGTATATGATCAAGAATTTTGTGCAATAGTTCAAGCATTAAAGAAATAGAGACATTATTTGTTGCCGAAGGAATTTGTTCTATATACTGATTATCAGGCCTTGCAGTACCTAAATAGTCAGGGAAAATTAAATCAGAGGCATATGAAATGGGTAGAGTTTTTGCAGAGTTATACCTTTGTTTTGAAACATAGGAGTGGGAAGTCAAATAGGGTTGCAGATGCCTTAAGTAGGAGTCATACATTGATGACAAAGATGCAGATTGAAGTGGTTGGGTTCAATGAACTTAAGACATTGTATGCAGAAGATCCTGATTTTGAGGCTTGGAAAGCTTGCAAGGAACCTGTTACAGTGGACAGGACAAGGTGGCTGGATTTCATAATCCAGGATGGCATGTTATTTAAGGGAAGTCAATTGTGTATCCCGAGGAGTTCCATGAGGGAGAACCTGATAAAGGAGAAGCATAGTGGAGGAATGGCAAGACATTTTGGTCAAGATAAGACCATGGACATTATCAGTGAGCATTATTATTGGCCTCAGTTCTCATAAGATGTGAAGAAGTTTGTACAAAGCTGCAGGGTATGTCAGATGGCTAAAGGAGTGAGCCAGAATACAGGCTTATATCAGCCCTTACCTGTACCAGAGAGGCCATGGGAGGATATAAGTATGGACTTTGTTCTTGGTTTTCCAAGGACACAACGAGGGAATGATTCAGTCTTTGTGGTGGTTGATAGGTTTTCTAAGAGGGCACATTTCATTCCATGTTAGAAGACCCATGATGTAGTCCACATTGCTGACTTGTTCTTCAAAGAGGTGGTGAGGTTACATGGTCTGCCAAAGAGTATTGTTTCAGATTGTGACACCAAATTTGTGGGGTACTTTTGGAGGACCTTGTGGAAGAAGCTAAAGACAGAGTTGAAGTTTAGTTCTGCACACCATCCACAAACAGATGGGCAGACAGAGGTTGTTAACAGGAGTCTGGGTAACCTACTGAGATGTTTGGTAGGAGATAAACCCAAGGGATGGGACTTGATCTTACCCTAGGCAGAATTTTCTTACAACAATTCTGTCAATAGAAGCACTCGTAGATCACCGTTCCAGATTGTGTATGGAGGTAGCCCCATAACAGCTCCAGAATTAAGGAAGATGGACCAAGAGAAGAAAATAAGTGCTAAAGCCGAAGATTTTTCAGAGCACATCAAGAATATACATGAGAAAGTACGAGAACACATTAATAAGATGAATATGCAATATAAGGCTAAGGCAGATCAAAAAAGGAGGAATAAGGAGCTTCAGACTAGTGATGAAGTAATGGTCCACTTGCAAAAAGAAAGGTTTCCCATGGGAACCTATAGCAAATTGAAGATGAAGAAATTCGGTCCCTGTAATATTTTGAAGAAGCATGATTCAGGGAATGCATGAGGTAGAGTTGCCTGATGGAATCAACATTTCCCCTGTGTTCAACATTTCAGATTTGACAGAGTATCATGAAGGTGGAATGGAGGAAGCACCAGCAATAGGGCAATATGGCATTCCAGCACCTACTTCAGAAAGGGAGGAGATTGAAGCAATCTTTGATAGTCGTGTGGGAAGGAGTACCAGAAATAGGCAGTATGAAGAATATCTGGTGAAATGGAGAGGAAGGCCTGTGGAAGATTCATCCTGGCTATCTAAGGCAGTGGTTGAATGGTTGGGTTTTCCTGAACCATCTGAGACGTGACGGGTCACTTCTCAAATTAACCTGGGTGTCTGATGCAGGAGCATCAAGACCAAGGGCAATCTTGCATCACCCAAAAATAGTTAAATTTCAAGTTTCTCGGTTTTTAGATGTTTTTACATTTTTGGATACCCTTTTCGTCATAATGAAATTCCCAATTTATGGTTTTTATTTTCTATTCCTGGGTTGAAAGATATTGTAGTTTTAGTTTTCCATATTTGCACCTGAAAATCTTTCGAGTTAGATTTGAGGCACTTAGAGTTCCCAGAATGGCCTCGAAACTTGCCGAAATCAGTGTAGCAAATTTTGAGCACGTAATTGACTTCAAGACCTTTCCAATGGTTCAGACGGTTTTAATCGAGTCCCGGATCAAAAGTTATGGCCCCGGGAAGTTGGCACACTTTCTAGAAGATACAATTGCAAATGTTCTTTTGAAATTTGAACTTCAAGTTGTAATTTTTCGGCGCCAAACTGCCTAAACTCAAACTTGAATGTTGTTTTGGCTCCAAACTAAAGAGGAGTTCTATTTATGGGTGAGTTTCTAATTTTTGGGTAACTTTTTGGGGACAAGCTCGCATATTGTGAAAGGGTGATTTTGTAGCTTTCTGTAACTTGCATGTGTTGTAGAACTTGGGGATTTGAGATCCTCTACATGTAAGAAGCTCCATTTTTTGAATAATAAAATTATTCTCTTGTTTGTGGGTTATTTTCTAAGTCTCGGGCTGCACCCTCATCAATTTCTAATATAAACTATTTTTGAATCAATGACTCTTAAAGCCTTTATTAATGGAGTAGCACGCATATCTCATTGATTTTGAAAACAAAACAAAACAAATAAAATATTAGACACCCATAGATAACTTAATACAACAAAAAATGATGCAAATATAATTAAGGTAACCTAAAAGCCAAGTTGAATACCTACAATAGAATACCAGATCTTAGAAAATCTTAGTGAATAGGAAAAATATTAGTGGCACATATAGTTTGTCACATTTAAAGTGAAGAAACTTTTTGGGCATATATTCAACTCCCCATTATCTATATCTAGGTATACAAATTATATTCCCTTTCTTTCCCAAATCTTTTGCAACAAAATCACCTCTCTTTTTTAAGCTCTCTACAAATGAATTACTTCTAGGGGAGAGGACCCAATAGTTGAGCATGTTTCAATAGTTGTGATGGTAGTTGTTTATATAATGCCCAATAGTTGTGATAGTAGTTTATATAATGTCCAATAGTTATGACTTGACTACCCATAATTAGATAAAATGTATTCCTTTGATCTAAAAAGCAATCAATCATGTGATGCCACATCAGCGCTCAACTATCCATGATGTGATTGCACAAGTATTGGTAGCACCTTTTTTTGGGGCCTTTTTGGACATCTTGACAAAAAGCATGCTAATGTGGCATCATATTTGATGATGTGGCCCTGAAATGAAAGTTATAAGCAAGGGACTTGCCAAGTAAGCTGCTATAAAAAAATGGGAGTGTTTTAAAATTTCCACGTAGGATAATTAGATGCGTGAAGTTAGGGTGCACAACTACTAGGTCCTTTCCCCTATATTGAAGATATTTTTTTATACATTTGTGGGATTTGAAAAATATTAAAGACTTAAAAGTGATGATGCTTTAGGATATATTGAACATTGTATAAAGAAAAAGTAAAAAACTCTTAGATAAATAGTTTAAAAAAAATATATATATTTTTCTTTTTAAAGTTTTGATAATTTTTTTCTCAGTCAGTAAGTCATCATGCAATGAGCTAAAAGAGAAAATAACATCACATCAATCTCAAATAAACTACTTTGATATTAATGCTATGAGATTTCCACAATCCATAATGCTTTTAATTCGTTATTTCTGGATTTTAATTGTGTTTGAGCTTTTTCATCAACGTTTTGGATCACACACAGTGATCCATCATTAGGATGATAGAGAGCATAAGGAGATTAAAAAACTCAAACACAATCAAAATCCAAAAAAAAATGAATTACATGCTTTGATATTACTATTAGTATTTGGAAGCGTGATATAAATTATATTATAAATTTGAGTAACAATCATTCATTTGAATAAAATTCAAATATAAATCAATAACAAAAAAAATCTAATTAAATTAATACAATATTGATAGATAATAGTAAATCTATTAAGGCAACTGCTCTAAATTTTAGCTATATAACAACAAATTTGGAGCAGTTGGATAATCAGTTGAAGTGGCTATAGGGATATTGTTTTTGGTTCATGCCATTTTATTTTTCATTTTTTGGCTATGCTAGGGCTTTGTAAATTTTCCTTTTTTTGCATTGACATTATTGACAGCATGACACAATTAGTGTAGAATCTTGCACCTCTTCACTTTCTTTACAGTTTTGTGTAGAGGCAAGAGTAGTGGTTGCCCAAGGAAGAACACTAGGTTGAATGCTAATGGCCAAGATAATGGTTTATTGATTACTTTGTAGTTGACTATTATTTTTCTCATTTCTTGTAGGGTGCAAGACTTCGAAACCCTACTCTGTCAGCCATGATTTAAGAGGTGATAAAAAAAATTGTATACATTTAGTGTTCTTTTTGCCTTCTTGACTTCTTTTCTTTGATCGATAAGAATCCCTTAAAAAGAAGTCATTTAAACCACCAACATTTATGCCAAAAAAAATGCATCAAGAGGGGTCCAAGTGTATCGATGCGGGTGACCTAGGATGACAAAGATCAAAGGAGATGGCCAAGCCCCCAAGATCAATATCCTATAGTGGATCGACATAGGCGCAAGAGGACACACATGATAATGATATAATGAGAATACATTAAGGCACAAGCATACACTACCAAATACATAGAGAAATTAAAGGAAAATAAATAAAAAAGGGTAGATCAAGCTTCAACTATTTCTCCAGCACATTGTGGATCAGATCTAGGTTGTTTTTCCAAAAAGAAACGTTTACAAGTGGAACACGATGTCCTCTATGCAAACCAACACATGCTCACAAGGGCTAGTGGAATATGATATCCACTAGGTGAGCCCCCAATGAGACATGCACACAAACAAGCAAGTGGCTATGGTAAAGTCACACCTAAGTTCAGTTCCCATACGGTTGTTAACAATTAGGATTGTACCCTAGCCAAGTTTAACTTAACTATCTTGTTGCAACATGGAAATACTCTCAAGTTGTGGGTGACCTATTCGAGAATGAATCTCCATAGTGGGTTGGTTCCCCTAATAGATCACCTAATCTAAATGATTTTTTTGAGAAAAGGGTTAAAAGGAAACTTGAAAATGAAATCCTAAAACCTAAGGATAATTCACCATAATTTTAAATTTTACTTTGATGAATTTACTAACAAACAATCTCTTGAACACTTTAACCCTCACAATATCACTTAAAACATACAACTCAACAATAATTTGTATGAAGGCTCAGACTGAACACAATCACACAACCTGAATTATATGAAATTTTGCACAAAAACTTACAATAACAAGACATAAAAGGATTCAGTATTTCGAATCAAAATGAACATCAAATTGTACTACAAATATGAGACAAAATATGAGAAGGAAAGCTCTGTTGTTTATTAAAATTGAAGGAGTATGCAAGATCAAAATCTGAGTACAAAAGTGTTTACAAAACTCTCTACCAAATGAACAAGAGAGGAAGAAACAATAATCAAAACTAAGAAAATTTGATTTTTTCTCCAACTTATAGCTCCAAAATATCTCCAATAATGAAAATAGAAAAATCCAGTTGAACTGCATCTCATACTAGTAACCCCAATCCATTTTCAAGCTCAAGAGAAAAGCCTCAAAATCAGTGCCCAAACTGCCTCCAAACTGAAAGAGAATGATGGAAACTTTCTATCTCCAATAGTTCGATCCAAAGGACTCACAAAATTAGGCTCAAACTGACTGGAAACTAAAAATAGGTCTAGTTTTCCCAGTTTTTTCCCATTTTTCCCAAGTGAACTGAAACTCAAAAGAAAGTTTCTAAGGAGACTAATTGCATTTTAAAAATAACAAACATTAAGGAAATTTATAGCAACATTTCCTTAATGATGTTTTACATCATTTGCAGTTCTACAATTACAAAATAGAAAGGCTCTAATTACATTTGATTTGATTTTTTGCAAAAAAACAACCTTCCTAATTTGATCCTTTGATTATTTTTTAAATCTCCTTTAATCTTTGATCTTTTGTAAAAATCAGAAAATAATTCAAGGCACAATTCACATGATGCTTACTCAAAAATCATTAGGGGACCGTAGGGCATTCAAGACTCAGGAAAAAATCATTAAAAAACTTGGAGGCATCGACCATTTGATTTTCTCTAAAAATCATAAAAAAATTACCTAAGTCATGACATAGGTATTAGTGAAGGATTTTAATTTTAAAGAAATGAGATAAAAATCACCATTTGAATTAGGGCAACATGAAACCCTAACAACAAAACTCAAGCCCTACTGTTTTAGCCACTCATTTTCATCTTTCAACTTTTTGGAAAAATAGCTCTGCATACTACCACAACCATTAGGGTTTCGAAGCTTGAAATCCTTCATTCTCATGTTGATTCTGGGCAATTTCCCGAAGATTCTTAACAAGAGAATACATAGGTAGGTTGTTTTGTCACAATATTGAATGTCGACCTCCATTTTGAGTGCATTACTAGTCATCTAGGCCGCAACCACCTCTATTTTCTAATGCATTCTTATTTTTTTATCTTCTATTGATGTCTTCTCCACCTCAAGCCACTATGATTGCACTGGTTTGAGCTCTTGGAGATATTTCTATGGGAAAACCCACGGGTTGACATGTATTATTCTCACAACAAATCAATGAAGGTAAGCTCCTACCCTTCAAATCTTGCATCATCACTCTATTTCTTGTAGATAGAGACTCAAAACAAGCTAATTAGATTGCAAAAAAAAAAACCCTTTGTTCTCTTTCAATGTTTCTTTATTTACCGAGTTTTCTTCATACTCCATAGCTGTGGCTTTGATAGATATTCTGGGTATCTCTTATTTTTTGAAAAACTAGCTCAATTTGAGCTCATTGAGTGAAGAGTATTTTTGTTTCTTATGCAACATATTCAGGGGTTCTATTATTTTTTCTTCAACCTATATATCCTCATATTCTACCTTCTTTCTTGTAGAAGAAATGGAGCAACTATGTTAGTCTCCAGGTTGTGGCCTCATTTTGCATTCTCTTATTTTGTGAAAAATACTAGCTCAATTTGAGCTCGACCCAAAGCAAATAATAATGGAAACTTGTCAAAAGAGGAGCTTCATGCATTTAGTTTACCATCTTCTAGTTTTGTAATTCTTCATGGTTGTGGCCATTCTTGTATTTCTGGGGTTTTTTCCACCTTGTGCAAACTTGAAGGCTCACTTTCCTTTTCTATATCTTGCATCTTCATTTATATTTTTAGAAAAATGGGTTTGAAAACCCTCGGTCATGATTTTTTTATTTCATGGAAAATGCACAAAACATAGGCTTGGCCTCACAATAAAGCTACAGACTCATTATGTTTTAAACCCCAGCTCAGTTCAATGCTTTTGAAGAATGCATTCTTGTTCCTTATTGTGAATGTAATGAAAAGTGAAAAGATTGCTCATTGTTTGGAAGGCATTAAAAGAACTTCTTCTATGAAGGTCGTAACCTCTCAAAATTCTTTTTGTTCACTTTTTGTACATTACTTCCAAATAGAATATATATTTTATGCAAAATAGTGACCTCTATTCCTCTCTAAAAGAACAAAAAACTTTGCCATTTTTGGTTTGCATTTTGGAGCACATTTTGAGTTTCTTTCCACTAGTATCTCTTCTCCAAAACCTTACATGGTTGTCACTGTACTTTATTGTTCCATTCTATGAAGAAATAAGTAAAGCTCCCTTCTTTATTTTTAGATGTTAAGATTCTTGTTCATCACTTCCATTTGTCATATAACAACTTTACTACAACATGCTTGCTTCTGAAAAAACAAATGCACCTGTAGGTATCATGTGAGCTTCACCACTACTATTGAAGTTTACTTCTGCATTCTGAAAATGAGCATGAGTATTGCCTCTTATCATCACTTTGACCTCTCAAGAGCATCAAACATACAACTGAAACCATCCATCATGAATGTTCTATTCAAGAATGTTGAATCATATCAAGACTGTGAAACAATTGTTAGTTTTTAGGATAAAAAATGTAAGCAAGCAGAAAATACACCACAAGAACAATGAACACATAGATTACCCTGGGAAAACCCTCCTACTTGAGGGAGAAAAACCCAACAACAATGATCTCTTATATATCAGATGAATAAGTGCATAAAATTGCATACAATGCAGGCCCTAGACAAGGCCAAGTCTAATACAATGAATAGAGACACTTCTCCACAAATGATGACACTTCTTTTAGAATCAAATATGCTGCTAAGAATGGCGAACTGTGAACTTGCGTGAATGAATTGATGCTTGAATGAGAAGAATCTATCCTCTTTATATACTCAACTAGGTTCCCATCTTTCTAGGGCCGACCTAAAAAATACAAGTTTTATTTATAAGAAAATATAGGTCGACCTACCTTGATCAAAAAATATATAGCAGAAAATATCTCCTACCGCTACAACACTAACACTCCCTCTTAGCTAGGGAGGTATTTTCTAGATATCCTCATCATGGAGTCTCTCAACATGACACACACAATGGCTACACCCATTTGTGGAAAACCACATCTCATTCTCAGAGATGTACAAGAGTTCATCATGGAGTCTCTCAACATGATGTCCATAATGGCTACACCCATTTGTGGAAAACACATCTCAGTCTCAAAGATGTACAAGGGTTCATCACAGAGTCTCTCAACATGATGTCTTCATAAAGTCTCTCAACATGATGTCCAAAATGGCTACTGCCATGTGTGGAAAAACACTCTCAGAGATGTACAAGGGTTTATCATAGATTCTCTCAATGTGATGTCATCATGGAGTCTCTCAACATGACGTCCACAATGGCTACTCCCATGTGTGGAAAAAACACATCTCAGTCTCAAAGATGTACAAGGGTTCATCATAGAGTCTCTCAACATGATGTCATCATGGAGTCTCTCAACATGATGTCTCATCTCAGTCTCAAAGATGAACAAGGGCTCACATCTCATATTTCTCAGTCTTAGAGAAATATACACTACAAGGGCTTTCACCTCATATTTCTCTGTCTCAGAGAAATATACATTACAAAAAATATTCATGATGTTGTGACTCTCTCTGGAGCTCCAAGTTCCCGCATCAACCTTCTGACCTCCTTTTCCAATATTTCCTTTGTTGGTTTGTCAGACTTCCTCTAAATGTCATTTCCTCCTCTTGAAGTAATTGATCGCAATGACAATCTGTATAGGTTCTTCATTGTTTAGTGTCTTCATCTTTCTCAATCTTCTTTGTTGATGCAAACTCTCCATCCAAGGCTGACCTAACCTTGTTCCCTCAAGAAATGTCTCTAGTGAAGAATCATGAGAGTTATGTGCCACCAACTCAGTCCCATGGCTGCAAGCTATGACTTCATGTTTGTTCATTTCTCCAGCTAGCATGACTTCCTCATAGGATGCCTCAAGCTCTTTGAATTCCTTATGCAATCTCTCATCATCCTTTTTCTCCTTGATCCATCTTGCATTTTAAGGAGATTAATAATAGTTCATAAATTCAAACTTCCCCTGATACAAATGAATCATGTAGTCATATAAAAAATATCATTAGATAGAACAATTAAAGGAACAATAGAACTTATCTTTGTTGATTTTGCTATATCTTTCTTTTGACTTCACTCAATTTCTGCTCTTGGAACTACACTACATATTACAAAGAAAATTTTCTCAACTCATATTTTAGACACATTATGCAGCCAATGTATTCAATATAGAATCAAGCCTCTCACTGAATCAGAACATCATCATAGTCATTAATTCAGTCTCTTCCCAAACGCAATTGCAGTTCTCCTTTCATGTCAAGGCCACACTCAAAAATCTTCACAACTAGCATGAAACAACTTGCACTATACACATGAATGAATGGTAACTCCAAAATATTTCATCCCAACGATCACCATTAAAAAAACATGACCTCTGCTAAAAAAAATTCACACAACTTGGCTATGTCTCAATCGATATTTCATATAAAGAGCCGCCTCATATGAAATATGTCATAGTTGAATATTTTCTTCTCAGAATAATTCACGCCTCATCACCTCTAAAGTTGTCTAGTGATAAAATTAAACCTGAGTGGTTTGCAAATAATGAATATGCCACACACACACCCTCAAACACAAAAATTGGCTGATGATATTTAACAAAGCTCCACTCCACAAATTTCAATCATAATAAAATTACCTTCACAGAGCTCGAAACCCTTAAGGAGTGATAGTGATAGTGTATCTGAATGAGCATGACTCCATAACATGTCTTCCACAAAAAACATATTTAAATGTTGCTTATAGTGCTCAATAGAATGTAGTGGCATCTCCATTAACACTTCTTTTTTCATTGCGGGTTTTATTCAATATCAAATCCCTAAACTAAGTGATGACAAAAGGAAATAATGTTGGCTCCATAGATTACTTTGAATAGAACTGGCAATATAATAGTAATCCATTGAAAGTTAGACTATGTCAACCACTTTCCTCATCCCTTGTTATAGAAGTCGAATAAAGATATAAGAGACGTGATGCCAATACAGGGATGGTCTCAAAACTGGTTTCTGCCACATGTATAGAAGAAATCTCCTGATAATGAAAGGAAATAACCAATTTTTGTCTTTATTCCCATTCTCCCACCTATGACAACACATATGATAGTTTCAAATAATAATCGACAATAGAATTTGGAACTACCACAATGCATGATACTTCTTCCAATAAGTAATTCACAATGCATGATACTTTTTCCAATGAGTAATTCACAATCCATCCCTTCAAATAGTCAAAGCTAAAAGAATATCTACTCCCAACTGGTAATATTGTGATTGAGTGATTCTTAGCAAAGTTTCGATAGTGGAATGACACCTTCAGATTATTCTCGAGAATTGGAAAATAAACATGTGAAGATATGTGTTGAGTGTCGACTCAAAGAGAACTGCACCAATATGGATATGAGTTTACACATATCTAATCAGGCTTAATACATCTCAACAAAACACCATGAGAATCCCTTCTATGCAAAACACCATTAATAACAACATAGGGAATGGATTGTAATCTAAATTACCTTCTTTTTTCCCTATTCAAGCCTTTAGGGAATTCACCAGTCTACAAATAATGAACCATTTGCTGCACCTAGCTTGTGATAGGAGTTGAACTAGCAGCTTGCTCATCATTTTTGTATACTGCATCAACATTTTCATCTTCTCCCAAGTTGTTTTCTGCATTTTCAGCAAGTTGTTCACACAATCCCTTGCCCCTAACAAGCTTAGTAACCTTAAAATTAACATCAAATTCCATCACCTTAGTTATCCAACCAACCCTTTTGTCATTCATATCCCTATTAAGCAAGAAATCCTTAGTGGTTGGATGGAAAACCAATAACTGAATTTTATTGTTGGAGAGCATATGCCTGAATTTTTTAAGGCTTCTAACAACAACAAACACATGCTTCTCAAGAAAGGAGTATTTTACCTCATAGTCATGTAATACTTGGCTGAAAAGGGCCACGGGCTGCTCCAAGCCTTCATCATTCTGCTAGCACAACATTGTAGAAATAGTGTCAACTCCTCCAAAGGCATATAAGATAAAATATCTATCATAGTTAGGATTAATGAGGGTTGGGGCAGTTGTAAGAGCCTCTTTTATTTTCTCAAAGCTCCTTTTACCCTCCTTAGTCCAACTAAAGGGTACATTATTTTTAAGCATTGTTGTGAGAGGCTATAACAAAGCTGCAATATTGGGTATAAACCTTCTCACAAAGTTAATTCTACTAAGAAAGCTTTGTAAGCATTTCTTGTGTGCTAGTAATGGTAACTCAAGAATAGCTGAAACTCTTTTTGGATCAATAGAAATACCATGCTTTTAGGCAATGTGTCCAAGGAGCTTACCTCCATGGATGAAAAATATGCACTTATTTGGGTTAAGAGAAACCCCAAACTCTCTGCATCTTTGAAAAATCTGCCTCAAATGCTCAAAATGTTCATTAGCATCTTTTTTAAAAACTATGACATCATCTAAATAAACTAGAACAATCTTGTTCATGAGGCCATGAAAGGCCATGTCCATTGCCCTCTGAAATGTTTCCTCTGCATTGGACAAACCAAAGGGGATTTTTCTATAAGCCATGGTACCCCACTTGGTTGTAAATGCAATTTTATTCTAATCCTCCTCCTTCACCCAAATTTGGTTATAACTTGAATATCCATCCAACAAAGAAAATATGTCAAAACCAAAAACAACTTGCAAAATTTGCTCCATTGAAGGGAATGGATATTGATTCTTGAGAGAGGCTTTATTCAAATCATGAAAGTCAACACCAAGCCTAAAGAAATCAAAGATGTATGCTTAATAGGAAAAATAATATTGGTTTTAATCAACTTATTCAACTCAACCTTCATGAGATGCTCAAGCTTAGGATTAAGAGGCCTTTACTTTTTCCTAATTGGTTTTTCATTGGGCTCTAACTCAATGGTATGTTGAGCTAGCTTAGGGTCAAAACCTTTTAAATCCTTATACTCACAAGCAAAAATATCATTAAATCCTTGACACAACAGAATGAATGCTTGCTACTTCTCTTTTGTACATACCTTTCCCAACTTGAGAAGCTTACCTTTGAATATCTTAATTGCCTCATAGTGTTCTTGCTTAATAGTCATGCTACATTTGTCTTTTCTCACTTGGTCATCTGAATTGAACACAAATTCCAATGTCACTAATCCTTTAGGCAGCTTGTTTGACTTTAGCTGCACAATCTGGTTGTCATATTGTTGCTACCACTTTTGCTAGTTTTCAGCTGCAAACTCAAATTTTGCAATCAAAATACTTATAATCTTCTCATCACTATCAAAAAATTTCCAACTCACATTATTATCAGGCACAGATGGTCTAACAACAATTTTAACATATTGTTGTGCCTCTACATTATGTATTTGGTTTGGGATATCAAACTGAGATCCTATGGCAACAAGCTTATTTGCATGTTTATTGTGATTTCTAGGAACATAAAGTAGATTAAAAGCATCAAAATCCTCAATTAGATCCCAAAATCGATGCTTATATTTCTCAAGTAAATCATTTTTGGTAACATTCAAGTTCCTAACTTTATTCACAATTAACTTAGAATCACCATAAACTTGTAAGCACTTAATACCTCTTTTTCTGGCCCATTCTAGGCCATGGATGAGAGCTTCATATTCAGCTGTATTATTTGTATAGCTAAAAGAAAACCTCAAAGTTGAATAATACTTATCTCCATCGAGTGAAATTAACATGGCCCCTCCACTAGCACCCATTTTGCTTCTTGATCCATCAAAATACAACTTCCAAAGCTGGTTATCATGTTGTTCAGGATAATCTTGATCCTTGACCAGATTTGGAATCATTACATTAGGTTCATGAATCATATAAATTCCTAATCCTACCTCATCAGTGTGGCTAAAATGGTCAAGCTCATGACTCTCAGCTGCCCACTCATCTAAATTTAAATTTTCAATAGGTGTGTTGGGGTCTAGGGTCATGGATTGATCCTCCAGCCCATGAGTGATGTAGAGGTTAGCATTTATAGGGCTAGGGACATATGGCTCAACATGATCCTTGGCTAGAGGTTCAAATTTTATGGTTACCTTCGTACCATATCTCATTCTAAAAAATAGATGAGACCAATTGGAAGATAAAAACCCACCCAACTTGGTAGTGAAATCCCTAGAAAGTCGTATGGAAAAATGAGGTGGTAGTTCAATAACATCAATATCTTGAGGGATTGAATTTTTTTGGCATGCATGCAAGGTAAGAGCTAGACCTTTAATCACACTAGCAATCTAGACAACAGACCCATCTAGCTGAACTACTCCTTATGACAAAGACTCATAGACTAGTCCTAGATTGTCAGCTAGACTTTTGGGCATAACTGAACTACTTGCACTAGAATCGATCATGAAATTGTGAATAATCTTATCACTAATGATTAGACTCAAATAGAATGGAGGAGGCTTTACCTCTTTATTTTTCTACTCATTCTTAATTTACGAGCTGCTTGCAAGCACAACCTTAGTCTTTTCTTGGTTAGCAACATAAAAAATCGAAAGTTCAGCTAAAGCATCTTGCAATAAATATTTTTGACCCAAAATATGCAAAGCATCCATTATGGACATGCTAACAGTAGCTTTCTTAAGATGCTTAACAACATTAAATGAAACAGGGCTCACCTTTTGTTTTCCTTTAGTAGCAATAACATCATTTTTCCTTTGCAAAGGCTATGATTTCACTTTAGATTGCTCCTTCTCAAGTACTGTTTGTCCTCTTTGCAGAATCTACACTTTTGGTTGTGCTATGGGGACAACTTGAGATGAAGAAACATGAAATTTATCCTTCGAAACTTGTTGAACATTTCCAGCTTGCTGCCCCAAATCAACAACCCTCTTTTTCACTCTGGTATTAGCTAAAACAGGTGAATCTGGTTGGTTTTGGCCTTGATAATGGTTCACCCCACAAAATTTTGTGCCTTGCCAATTCATTAAGGCAACATCATAGTTACCTTGCTTCTTTGGATTCTCATTCAACACACTTTCCAAACCAGCATAGTTGTTTTGGACCATTAAGGCTTGATTTCTCATGCCATTCACACATGCAACTTGATTATGGGGCTAGTTGCATGGATAACACTAGTCACATTCTTGTACCATATTGTTCTGAGTGGGAACGGGCTCTTTTGAAGAGCTAACAACATTCGGGTTGTAAGGCTGAAAGGGCCTATGATTAAAATTTCTCCTTGGACCTTGGGAATTAGCTTGAAAGGGTGGCCTATATGGCTGGTTTTGCTAATACGGGGCTTGATATGGCTTATGCTCTTGGCCAAATTGATTTTTAATACTTACTAGATCATTTCCAAAGGTTTTCAATATATTTTTAATCTCTTGAAGCTCTTGAGATTGGGTTGGAGTAGTAGTTTCTTTAGCTAGAGCTTGGTATCCTATTGTTGGAATTAGCGGTACGACAACTAAAGGTGGTAAAGACATGGGAATAGGTGGTTGTATTTCAGGTGAAATGGGAATGGGAGGCCTTGGGACTATTTTTCTAGCTTGTATAAGGAAATTTTCTGCTCTAATGATAATCTCAAAGGCATTAGGAAGCATAAACCCACCCATGGATTGGATCATTACAGAAATTTCATTATTCAGAGCCTTGAGAAAGAAAAGAAATGCATGCTCAGGTGAAGGCTTGATCGTCAAGGGAATTCTATCCCAAGTTCTTTGGAAATAGTAGTCAAAATCTATCATGTGCTCATGAGGAGCTCTTTTGATCATGCTCAACTGCTCTAGCAAGGACAAATGATCAAATTTTTCTTCAAATTGCCGGTGCAAGCCATCATCGAGTTGATCCCATGTTGCAATAAAATTTTATAGAAGACCTTTGAACCACTGCAAGGCTTTTCCCTTCAGTGATGCAGCCAAAAGCCTTAGTGCTACATTCTCTTTGATGACATTATGAATCGAGCACAAGGTTGCTACATCTCGAATGTGCTCAACAAGAGTGGTTTGATCTTCTCTGATGAAATACAACAAGCTCTTGAGGGCTGCAACTGGAATTTCATCATGTTGTGCAATAAACAATGGGTTTCCCCCATTAAATGGTGCAAACACAAATTGGCTCGCCATCACTGGTCCTTGTGCTACAAGTACCAGATTTTTTTGCACTGAAATTGCAAGGTTGAGATTTGGAGGTGTCGATTTTGACCTCCTTGATGAGTCAAAAATTCTTCTTGTTGTCCTACCCCTCCTTCTTGGTAGAGATAACTAAAAATACTCGAACGGAGCAAGACTTGATCCGGTTTGTATTATTTTCATGCGTTGGTTACACTGGATTTGCACGCAAAACTAGAAAATAGAGTCACCAGGTATATCTAAAAACCTCTAGAGGATAGAAAACTGTTGCATATACTAGAGCAACAAATTTAAAACTTCTTTAAAAATAAGTTTCAGAGTCCCACCAGTCATGCCAAAAATTATTAACAATCAAGATTGCACCCTAGCCATGTTTAACTTAACTATCTTGCTTCAACATGGAAACACTCTCAGGTTGTGGGTGACCTATTTGAGAATGAATCTCTAGAGCGGGCCGGTTCCCCTGGCAAATCACCTAATCTAAATGACTTTTTTGAGAAAAGGGTTTAAAGGAAACTTAAAAATGAAATCCTAAAACCTAAGGATGATTCACCAAAATTTTAAATTGTACTTTGATGATTTCACTCACAAACAATCTCTCAAAAACTCTAACCCTCATAATCTCACTTGAAACATAGAACTCAACAGTAATTTGTATGAAGACTCAAATTGAACACAATCTCACAACCTAAATTATATGAAATTTTGCACACAAAAACTTATAATAACAAGAAATAAAAGGATTCAGTATTTCAAATCACAATGAATATCAAGTTTCTACAAAAAATTTGAGACAAAATATGAGAAGGAAAGCTCTTCTATTTATTGAAATTGAAGGAGTATGCAAGATCAAAATATGAGTACAAAAGTATTTACCAAAATCTATGCCAAATGGACAAGAGAGGAAGAAACAATAATCAGAACTGAGAAAAATTAAATTTTTCTCCAACTTATAGTTCCAAAATGTCTCCAATAGTGAAAATAGAAAAATCTAGCTGAACTACATATTAGAATAGTAACCCCAATCCATTTTCTAGCTCAAGAGAAAAGCCTCAAAATCAGTACCCAAATTGCCTCCAAACTAAATGAGAATGATGGAAACTTTCTATCTCGAATAGATCGATCCAAAGGACTCACAAAATCAGGTTCAAACTGACTAAAAAATGAAAATAGAAGGTCTAGTTTTCCCAGTTTTTTTCCATTTCATCAAGTGAACTAAAACTCAAAAGAAAGTTTCTAAGGAGACTAACTACATTTTAAAAATAACAAACATTAAGGAAATTTATAGAAAAATTTCCTTAATGATGTTTTACATCATTTGAAGTTCTACACTTACAAAATAGAAAGGCTCTAATTACATTTTATTTGATTTTTTGCAAAAAAACAACCTTCCTAATCTGAGCCTTTAATTTTCAAAATAAAAAAAATCTCCTTTAATCTTTGATTTTCTGTAAAAATCAAAAAATAATTCAAGGTACAATTCACATGATGCTTACTCAAAAATCATAAGGGGACCGTAGGGAATTCAAGACTTAGGAAAAAATCATAAGAAACTTGGAGGCATCAACCATTTGATTTTCTCTAAAAATCATAGAAAAATACCTAAGCCATGATAGAGGTATTAGTGAAGGCTTCTAATTTTAAAGCAATGAGATAAAAACCACCATTTGAATTAGGGAAACATGAAACCCTAACAACAAAACTTGAGCCCTAGTGTTTTAGCCACTGATTTACATCTTTCAACTTTTTGGAAAAATAGATCTGCATACTGCCACAACCATTAGGGTTTTGAAGCTCAAAATACTTCATTCTCATGTCGATTTTGGGTGATTTCCTGAAGATTCTTAACAAGAGAAGGTAGAGTTAAGTTTTTTTATCACAATATTGAATGTCGACCTCCATTTTGAGTGCATTATAGGTCCTCTTGGCCATGGCCACCTCTATTTTCTGATGCATTCTTGGTTGTTTATCTTCTATTGATGTGTTCTCGACCTCGAGCCATTATGATTGCACTTGTTTGAGATTTTTCAGATCCCTTTGTGGGAAAAACCGTGGGTTTACATGTATTATTCTCACAAAAAATCAATGAAGGTAAGCTCCTACCCTTTGAATCTTGCATCATCACTTTGTTTCTTGTAGATAGAGAATCAAAATGAGCTCAATAGACTACAAAAGAATAAACCCTTTATTCTCTTTCAATGTTTCTTTATTTCCTGAGTTTTCTTCTTACTCCATAGCCGCGGCTTTGATAGATATTCTGGGTATCTCTTATTTTCTTAAAAAACTAGCTCAATTTGAGCTCATTGAGTGAAGAGTATTTGTGTTTCTTGTGCAACATATTCATGGGTTCTATTATTTTTTCTTCAACCTATATATCTTCATATTCTACCTTCTTTCTTGTAGAAGAAATGAAGCCACTCTTTTAGTCTCCAGGCCGCTGCCTCATTTTGTGTTCTCTTATTTTGTGAAAAAGACAAGCTCGATTTGAGGTCGACCCAAAGCAAAGAACAATGAAAACTTGTGAAAAGAGGAGCTTCATGCATTTAGTTTACCATCTTCTAGGTTTTGTAATTATTCATGGTTGTGGCCATTCTCGTATTTTTGGGTGGTTTTCCACCTTGTACAAACTTGAAGGCTCACTTTCCTTTTCTATATCTTTCATCTTCATTTATATTTTCAGAAAAATGTGTTTGAAAACCCTTGGTCATGATTTTTTTATTTCATGGAAAATGCACAAAACATAGGCTTGGCCTCACCATAAAGCTACTATAGACTCATTATGTTTGAAACCCCAGCTCAACTTGATGCTTTTGAAGAATGCATTCTTGTTCCTTATTGTGAATGTAATGAAAAGAGAAAAGATTGCTCATTGTTTGGAAGGCATGAAAAGAACTTCTTCTATGAAGGCCGCAACCTCCCAAAATTCTTGTTTTTCACTTTTGTACATTACTTCCAAATATAAGATATATTTTCTGCAAAATAGTGACTTCTATTCCTCTCTGAAAGAATAAAAAACTTTGTCATTTTGGGTCTACATTTTGGAGTACATTTTGAGTTTCTTTCCACTAGTATCTCTTCTCCAAAACCTTACATGGCTTCCATTGTACAGTTTTGTTCCATTCTATGAAGAAATAAGTAAAGATCCCTTCTTTACTTTCAAATTTTAAGATTCTTGGTCATCACTTCCATTTATTATATAACAACTTTACTACAACATACTTGATTTTGAAAAAAAATGCACCTATAGGTATCATGTGAGCTTCACCACTATTGTTGAAGTTTACTTCTACATTCTGAAAATGAGTATGATTATTGCCGATTATCATCACTTTGACCTCTCAAGAGCATCAAACATATAGTTGAAACCCTCTATCATGAATGTTCTATTCAAGAATGTTGAATCATATCAAGACTGTGAAACAATGAATCATGAATGCATGTCTTTATATGTTGTCCTCTATGTAAAAGCTATTTCCTTATTCAAACTTGCATACTCATAGAAGATTTTGAAATATGTGATACTTTTGTGACTATGTCTTGAGGCTTCTCCAATTGCTTTAGTTTCTACCCCATTATTGTGAGCTTTTGTTATGTATGCATTTTCACTATCACACCCCATGACAATGCACTCTTTTCTACCCCACTTTATGCAAGCATTGTTTGTCATTACTCCTCACCTTTTGATGGTTGTAACTTCACATTACATACTCCAAATAAGAAAACAACAACAAGCAATGATGAATGGAAACAATATGATACAATAGAAGCACTATGTAAACAATCAATGATAGCATGGCATACTTGTATGCAAACAAAAATTTCCAATGAAAGATAGTGCAATTTTATTCCTATCTTACATATTCATTGATCATTTGAACGAGCCATTGTTCATTCATAATTTCCAATTCATTGCACATTCAGAGTTTATTGTCATGAATGATCAATGAGCTTTAGGCTCTTGCAATTCCTTTATGATTTACTCCTTCAGTTGAATGTTTCTATTTGAGCATTATGAACATGAATCCTTATTTCAATCCCCTCTTGAGAATTAGGGGCAGCATGCTGGGCTCAACCCTTGTGGGAGTCCATTTTTGCACCACATGTTATGATGTTTTCAAAAATGAATCAGCAACATGATTTCTCCTATACCTGCATAGTGAACAAACATGTTAGATAAAAAAAAGTGAAGCTCAATGCTCCTGTGATATTTTATTTTTTAGGCTCTCTTGCATGCTTTTGATGTTTATTCAACTAATTCAATACATCATAGGAAATGTACTATATTTTTGTTGATAGATCGCATAGGAAGACTCATATCCAGAGCTCTAACAAATTTTCTCATCATAATGCAGGTTCACTCAAGATTGGGAGCAAGGAGGAGTAGTTACAATGAATACCAACACCAAACACCAACAGGTAATGATGGATACATTTTTTTCTTATATGCTTCTTTTCACTTCTTTATCTTCAGTTGCATAGTATATTCCCTATGTTGTGTTGGTTCAGCTACTCCCACAACTTGTGTGGTACACTTGATCTCTCTTTTCTTTCCAATGAATATGAATACAACATTTTTTGCAATCTTTTGTATACTTCCTTTGCAAAATAAATGAAACATTGTAAAGTGATCGAAATATTGCAAACTGAATGGAAGCAACATTTTATAATTCATGTAGTCATTTTTTATGCTGCAAAAAATTGAATGACAAACAAAATGCTTTACTTTGTTGAAACACATTGCACATTAACAACTGAAATTTTCTCTTTTAAACTTCAATATATGTAATGGTTAAGCAAAGAAAAAATAAATTGAAATCTTTTCATGTTTAATATAATGAAACTATTCTAACTTTGTCAATTTGAGTTGTAGGTGAAAAATTGTCAACAATGGTAACCATACCAAAGTTACACCCTGTGATAACTTTGATAAGGCACCACACAAAAATGGATTTTGAGCTTCATGAGGCAAGAAAATCTTCATATTCTTGGCACCCATAAACAAACATGATGGCACCACACGCAAGAAAATTGTGTCATGCAAGGAAACCATATAATAAAAAGTCTAAGTGTAATGTACGTTTAAAGGAGTTTTGCTTAGTTCATGTGAGGTTTTAACTTAGGGAGTATTGTGCCTAATGTCTCCATGAGAGGACCAATCAAAGAATATAAGATTCACAACTTAGGGGATGCAGCATATTGCATAAAGCTACTAAGAGGAATATAATATGCTAAGAAAGATCGCGCTCTTGAAGGACATCAAACCCAATGTCACAAAAAAGTGAAAGACGCATCGCATGAAGTAAGAAGACTACACAAAATAACACAAGGGATCCATTGATTCAAGGTCAGTATGTTCTTGCTACAATGTTTTTAGGGAACTCGAAACTGTCATCATTCCCCAAATACTCATGGAACGGGAAGAATGACACAAAAGAGAGCGAAAACAAAGAAAAATCCTTTCGGGTGAACATGGAAGAGACCTAAATGTCTCAATGTCTTGCATCATCCCTAAAAGGAAAACAAGAGACAAAGAAAAAGAGGTAAGGAAAAGCTTTTGGGTCAACATGGAAGAGACATGAATGTGTTGACACCTTGCATCATCCCCAAAGGAAAACATGTGACAAAGAAAAAGGTAAAATATTTATGACATAGAGAAGAATGTAGGTAAAAATAGAGGAATGTCACAAAGAGAGAGGGAGACATCAAACGGAACATCACGGGGGATGACATTACACACATGCAATCAAACATAAGAACATGAAAAAGAAAATAAAAGCAAGAATAGTAAGGAACATGCAAGTCAACCTATTAGTAGGTCATCCACATCCCAATTATGTTCATTGTATACGAAAGGTGGAAAACTAGCCAAAGGGACAATAGCAAGTGTCGCATTGGGGTTATCACCAAGTTCCACACTCTTCCTAGGAGAATTATTGTTTAAGCTCATAGAAGAGGAAAATAATGTATTCAATTAATTATTCACTTATTCATCAATTTTAGAAACCTCATCATCATCATCCAAGTTAATCACAACAGGAGGTCGAATGATAATTTCCAAAGAAGGGTTTATCTCCTGTTGTGGTTGTGGTATAGGATCTTTTTGTTGTGGTGATGGAGATTCATCATGCATTGCTTCAGTCAAGTTTGGATGTTGATTTTCTTTGTTATTTTCTTCATTTAACCTCCGAGCGAGAGCATAATGTCTACACCTATGATCTCTAGCATTTTGGTTTCTTTTAGTACAGTTGTCAAGTTGCGTTTGTGTAGGAGTAGGTCTATCAACCATATGTTTCTTTTCTTCCCTAAGGGGAGGAACGAAAGGAACTATGGGAGGTTGTTCAACCGCTTTCTCTTTATCTTTGTAAACTTTATCCTAGGAGGCATGAAGGGATTGTTTTCATTGTCTCTTGGTCTTTTATAGGAGATAGGAAAAGGATCTATCTTAGGTTGGTCTTGGTTGTTTGAAATATCTTTTGGTTCAATCATGGTTTCATCAAGGATAAGAGGCTCAGTTATAGGCTGAGGCATGTTTGTAAGGGATAGTTTTGCTATGTATTTCGGCTTGAAATTTTGGTAGGATTTCAAAAAGAAGTCTTCTTGAGGTTTAATAGGTTCCATAGGCTTGGTTCAAAGGAAATATAATGAAAATTTTCCATGGGAAGACAAAGGGTTAAAGCCACTATGATGCACATTAAAGATTTCATTATCAAAGGGAAACTTTAAGCATTTATGCACAACTGACGAGACAACTTCCATGGAGCATAGCCATGGGTAACCAAGATTCACATGAAATTGGTTCGACATCGAGATGATAGAGAACAAGACATCTTTTTTTTTTGGTCCAACAGTTAAAGGAAGGGTGATCGATCCCATCGCAGGACAGGAAAAACCATTATACATCTTTATCCATGATTTTGGTTTATCATATGTTTCTTGATAGAGTTCATGCACAAGTAAGAATTCCTCTATGATCACATTCTCTCCATAGATAGGATCAATTAATATCCCATTAGTGGGCTCATCAAAGATTTGACTGACTATGTAAAGAGGACCATTGGGTGCATGTTTACTTGTATATCTTGTGAGGAGAAATCAATGCTAAGAGGATTTTTAGTTCGGCCCTTACGAGGTTGAATTTTGATCAATCCAACCATATCATCGAAAGGAATTTGTTCGCTAGTATCCATAGGATCTTGTTCAACAATATCCATGTCATCATTCGTGTCGACATTCATCACAACATTCTTTTTAGTTTCTTTGAAAAAAGAAACATCGTGCTTTGGCATAGGGTTGGTGAAGATTTGCAAGTTTTGCTTAGGGGGAGCAACAGAATTATTTTCTTGATCATTAGAACCTCTAATTGAAAGAAGACTGAAATTAATAAGGTCTTGTACAAGATGTTTAAGATGCTTATAATATTTTGTTTCGTGTCCATTTTGTTGGTGATAATGGAAATAAGTATTCGATCTAAAGTTTGGGGGTAAGGGTTTATTAGGATCATGTGCTCTAATGGGAGGCAAGGTAGTCATTTTCTATTATAAAAGTTGTAACATTGTGTTATGGAGGGTATCAGATAAGGGAGTACATTGCCTAGCCAAATCCCCAAATGCAAAAGGAGTTGTCTTCCTTATAGCAGCCACTTGAGCATCAACATGTTCAGTTGGTTGAGGGGGATTTAGTTAGAGGAAACCTTTATTCTATTTTCTGAAGGATTGGTAATTATTTTGGTGTGCAGATTCAAATTTTTCCAAACGGCTAGAGGTGGATTTTGTTTCATGACCACTAACCGAGTTTTGATAATCATAGAGGGAAGTACACAAGTGAACGAAGGAAGGGAATTTCATCATGCCAATCTTATCATGTATCTTAGTTTGCAAATTTTCATTGAAAATTATTTGAAGGCAAGGATCAAGAATTTGCACATCGATTTGGGAATAAAGAAATTGGTAGCATGAAATGAAGTCAATAACCTTTTCATTCTCCTTTTTCTTACATCTCATCAAATCGTCCAAGGTCATCTTAGGGGTCATGTGTTCTTGGAAATAGTTAATAAAGGCCTCAGCAAGTTTTTTGAATGAACGAATTGAGTTATTCGGTAATAAGAATCATTCTAGGGCAGTGTCTTTTAAGGATCTAGGGAATAGCTTAGCCAAAAGTTTTTCCTCAAAGATGAAATCACTACATAAAGTGATAAAAGTGGAAATATGGTTGGCAGGGTCTCCTTTCCTACCATATTTCTCAAATCGAGGAACTTCTACACCTTGTGGCATTTGTTCTCTCAATATCTCCAAGGATAAGGGATTAGTTTTGATGTATTATGAAGGTTGACCATTGTTTTGATTTAGGGTTGCAACTTGTTGGAGAGATGCCATGCTTTGTAAAAGTGTGTTAATGATAGCATCATTTTTGTTGTAAGGTGGAGTAGTGTATGTATGCAGAGGACAAGTGAATTGTAAACTTAGGATGGAGGAGGTTTGAGGAGATATTGTAGTTGAAGGAAAAAATCTAGAGGAATTCCATATGGAAATACCCAAGGAAGTGTTCACACTTCTAGTAGGTTGAATTGTTATCGTAGGTTAAGTGCTATTGTATGTAGGGATGGAAATGGGTATCATAGAGGTAGGGATGGAAGTTCCACCTTGTCTTTGAGTGCACCCCAAAGCTTGAGTACAACTAGGGATGGTAGGGATAGTCTTGTTAGTGGGAAACACAGTGGTTGAAGGCATGGTAGTCATGGGAAGTGAAGTATGCATGCTATGATCCATATAGGGTTGATTATCAACATGATCAAGAAGAGAGCTAGAGAGCCCAAGATCCACAATGAATGGTGTATCGTGGGATGATATGAGTCTCAAACTACGTCTCAGAATAGTATTGCTAATAGGATACCAAGTTGTAAATCTCATACAAGATTTCACAAACTTGGTGGAAAAACCCAAAATGGAAAGAGGGTAAAGGGAAATGCAAGGAACTAAAATGAAGTTTGAATGCAAGTTTTAGATTCTAAATAAGGCAATTTACTGATTACACTATGCAACAATCTGAAATGGAATGTTCTATATGCAATTTTGAATTTAAGCAGTGCACAAAATGAACCAATTTAAGCTAGATGTAATGAATTGAATGAAATAGAAACTTTGCAAACTGAAACAAATAACTAACATCAGCAAATAGGAACATGGAAATAGAGTTTTCAATGCTAGAAAATGTAGTTTAAAATCTGAAACGGGACTAAATTTCCCAGAGGGGTGTATGAGTCTCAATCAAAGTTTCTTAGAGGTTTAAATGTTGAACAACAATCACCACAAAATACCCAGAAATCAAGCAAAATTTCCTATATTGGTACTAAATCACCCAGAGGGGCGTATGAGTCCTAGATTAAGGTTTTTGCACAAATTTTAGAAAATTCTAAGTGAAAGTTATGCTTTATGGTTAGGATGATGCTTAGGCTAAGTGAAAATGCAGATTTTAGATAAAATTCAATGATGCAAGATGCAAAAATGCAACCTATATGCACTTTCACTAATGCAAGATATAGAAACCCTAGATGTAAATTAACTAATGCAAATTTAATGTAAGATAGATCTAGGATTATGATGCACTCCAAACTAGAAAAGAGGTGTTCACATCAGGTTCACCAAAAATGTCATGATGGAAATAGGGTGCCCCACCTTTTAGGAGATGGAGCACAAGGAGATAGGGTTCCTATTTCACTCTTGTTACATTTGAGGAAACCTTAGAGATCTCAATCCAAGGATGGAGTGGGGGAAAGAGGTCTTGCAATAAGGTATCCTAGGGTGTGATTAAGGACTAAAGGAGGGTTCACAACCAAGCTAGGGCTTGGAAAAACAAGTAAAATGCAAAACCTAATGATCAAACCTAATGATATGCAAAGCTTCACTAAATGACCTAGAAATGGATGCAAAACAAAATAGAAAATTGGAGAAGTATAGAAGGGCACCTGGAAACTTGTAGCAGCTTGAATGAAGACCTGAAATGTTGAATCTAATGCACACTAGCACTTACATGCCAGGATTGGCGATTTAGTCCTAGATTAGGGTTTCTAGGCAGGAACAAAATCTAGCAGTGACAGGTCTAGAACTCCTAAAATCTAGAAATTTGATATTATTGAGACTCATATGCTAAAAGTAGCATATTAGTCCTACTTGGCTCTTTCAGAGGATCAAGGACTAGATTTTCTCTTCAATCTCTACTCTATCTTCTTAACCTAATTTCCATATTTGAATTGTTGAATTCTGCTCTGTAGATGCCTTTTAGTGATCTTATAAACAAGGTGACACCTTTGAAAACTTGAAAACTTTTCTTCAATCTCACTCCTCAATGTGTCTTCAACCAAGATATGCAAATCAGACACTAAATAGAGGAGGAATTTTTTTTTTGTTAATAGAAATGGGTTTGCCTTAGTCAAACCCCATTTAGGTAATCAAACCTTGAAATGAAATGGAAAGGAGGAATGATGAATGAACAAAATGATATGTTGCAATTCACCAAACCCTAAGAATAAAGTACTACAAACATGTATGAAATGGCTCCAAAGGATGTAGATCTTGAATCGTGCTTGAATGTTGTAGATCTTTGACTTGAACACTTGCTTGAATCATGAAACCCTACATCATAAATTCTAGCTAAAAAACAAACATGATGCATGATGACTCTGACATGATGCTTGATACTTGAATAATACTCCAAAATGCTTGATAATAAACTCTTGAATGCTCTTTTGAACTCCAATTTTCTATTATGAATGTTCTCATGAAAGTATTAGGTGAAAATGAGTGAAATAACCTTGTATTTATACTTGTTTATGCCTAATTTCCCAAAATTACAACACTACAAGCCGACATCAAATCCAGGGGAATAAAATCCCACCAAGAATTTGAATTTAATTTAAGTTTAAGCGACACATGAATCATATGCCAAAAATGGTGTATGAGTCCCATTAGGCTAGGCTTTAGGACACATTTTTTAAGAAATGCTTAGATTAATGTAAAATCAAGATCAAGGCCCCAAAACTTAGGTGGGACCTATTGATGGCCAAATTGACACAACAACGTTAAATAGAATATTTCTACTCTCTTTCTCTTGAAAAAGATAAACAACCTAAAGCCACCTATCTTCCAAGGTCTCTGTAGTTGGTTCTCAATTGTGTTGATGTTGCTCAGTGGCCTATGCAATTGTAATGTAAAAGGGGTCTGCTGGTAAAAGGAATACAAATTGCTTAGTACAAATTAATCTAAGGTTTTAGGGGTGCATATAAACAACAAAAAAGATAGAATAGAGTTGAAGACAACAAAACATAAATGCAAATTTCCTTCAATTTAGACATACAAACTTCATAATGAGCATTCCCTTCAAACAAATAAACCATGAAATGATACAATCCACAGAACAATCCATACCATTGCATTCATTCATAGTGCTATATCAAAACATACAATCATACGCCATTCATAAACTTCAAAATCAAACAAGAACATATCACTAGCTCATCATTGATATTAATAGATCAATCAACACAAAGAAATCTCATCCATCGATAATTCAATGGAAACCATCTCAGATTTAGAATCTTCTATTGATTTTCATCAAATAAGAGACATTTATGCACAACATTCACTAGCATACAAATGACCATTTGTTCATTGACATCATCATTAAACTAGTTTTGGAAAATAACATAAAACTGTATTGAAACTATAAAAGTATCTAAGTATCTTGCATGAAAACTATAAAAGCTTCTAAATTTATAAAAATTATCCTAACTCTCCTTAGGCAGCCAATCTTTCTTCAATTATTTGACCTTTACAACATGGAGAGAAAAACTACATATAGACAAGTCCTAACACTAATTCCTCTAGTCAAAAATTTGGGATCCACTAATCAGGGAACAACTGGAACTACATAAGATGACTACCCCTCATGATATTTAGTTCAATTTTTGATGACTCTATATCAAGATTTGATGCATAAGAAGAAGGTCAAACAACTATGATATCTTTAGTTAAACTTGTGTTATGATCCTAGAAAATAGGAGAGAGTTTCCCAACTCGCCGTACGATTTGATGCTTCATTCAAAAAAGAATATTCCATACACTTTACTCCCATGTCTTATGTTCAAGTAAGTGCTCATCATAACTTTCCAACACTTGTTTGAGCATGTCCACATCCGGCCCATCCACCCAAATATCCTCAAACTTTATTCTCTTCAACTTAGCAGATTGAAATTCTACATATCATTCAATTTCAAAAGCTTCTTTCGAGCAATATTCACTACCTCCTTAATGTCCATGAACCTGTCAATTAATAAGTCATCACCATCATCTCCCTTCCACATTTCCTCTTGAAATCTATTATCCCATTTGTTTCTTAACTCATCAAGAGGAAAACCACCCTTGACAGGGACATCCTCATTCACCATCATAGCAATGATTGCTTCCAACTCCATAATTTGATCTGTCAAATCCTTTCCAACCTGTTATACCTCATTTCTATGGGAAAAAATAAATGAAGTCCTAAATCTGATAATGTTGATAGTTTTATTAATGTAATCTTCATTACCTTCTTCAAGGATAGATTGTTCCAAGAGTATTTGTTGAGTTAGTTTAGTAATTTCTTTCAATTTCCTTACATGTTCTCTATATTCTTCTTCTTGCTTCCAAAGTACCTCAGCATATGTAGTCACATCATTGGATGATTCCAATGCTTCTTTATGAATGTTGTGGGCTTCAACAAGTAGTTCCTCCACCTCTTGGTTCAACCTATCAATCCATTTATCCAACATATTTACCTTGCTTCTCATCTCCACAAGGTCATCAACTTCTTTCTTTCTTAGCAAAATTGGTGTTTCTAGAGTAGTAGATTGTATAGAAACAAGAGAGGATAGGTCCATCAAGAACCTATGCAATTGATCTAATTTATCCTTAAGCTCATCTTTCCTTTGTTTATACTTTATCATCCTAGAGTTGGTGGAGGATGCTACAATATCAATTAAGTTCATTTGTTGGTTTCTTGTAGGCCTTCCCAAGTTTACAGTACCCAGTTGATAATCACTCAACTACATCTTCTGTTTGTCCTTTTCCATCATAGGAATGGAACATTCAGCTACAATTTCTCCAACATCTGTTAGTTTAGTGGAATGAAGGACTCGAGCCTTTTTCTTGGGCCTCTCCTTCTCAATCTCTTTCATCATGTTATCCCAATTCAACGGTTGGGGCTGGACTATTTGCTTCTTCTCCAAGTTAATCTTCAACCATGTTGGGGTAGCAGGAGTAGTAACCACTTGTTGTGAAGAAGTATTAGAGGAGAGAGGTTGTAGAATTGTTACCCTAGGTTAGGAATCAACCTCTTATTTATTCTCCTTCTCTGCCATTTCCTTTGCAAGCCTATTAGCTTCAGCTTTCTCTCTTTCTTCCTCTAATCTCCTCTACTCATACATGCCATCTCTTTGTTTCTTCAATCGTTTAACTCTTTCCCACATTTTGGCTTCTTCTTGCTCATGCTAGGCTTGTTCTTCAGCTTCTAACTTCTTTCACAAGAGCTCTTCTTCATCCTTTTTCTTTTGGGCCTCTCCTACAGCCTTGGCCTTAGCTTCAAGATCCTCTTTTTCTCTCCTCTGTTGAGCCTTTTCCTCTTCAAGGTCATGAATTTTCTGAAAGAGGGCCAACTTCTCCCTCTCTGCATTGGCTTTCCATTCATTTTCCTTTTGTTGTTGCAAGAGGTCTTCCTTTTCCTTATGCTACATTGCAATCTCTTCAGTCTTTGCTATGACCTCAGCCTCTTGTTGTTTTGCATGTGCCTCAACTTGTCTTTGGAATTAACCTCCTTCTTTGCATCCTCAAACAACTTCCACTTGTCTTCAGAAGTTAAAACATGCTCAGTTCCAATATCATGAATTTCGTTAGTAGTTGTGGTCACAAGAGGCTCATGATCTAATTATGTAGCCTTTGAATTAGTATCAATGTCATGATTCTCAACCTTTTTTTGTTTGTCTTTTTCAGCTCGCTCATGAAGGTTGCCCGCAGGTACCTCCCTAGTGGACTCCTCTAGAAGGTAAGGTTGAGATGAATCTCCTTCCTTAATAGTAGTAGCTTCTACACCTTGTGACTCATGAACTTTTTGAGTAGGAATTCCTGGATCAACATCTCCTCCAAAGCTAGGGGGAAAGTACTCCAATTGTTCTTTAGGAGTTGTCCTCCTCTTTGTTCTCTTGTATCCTTAGCTTTCCTCTTCTTTGAAGATTGAGCCTCTGGTTCCTTGATCCTTATAACCACCCATTTGAATACTTCTATCCATCACTATCCTAGCAAGTTGTTTGATATCAATGAATTCTTCTTAATCCCAATTTATTGGGTCCAAGCTCTTAGTTCCTATATTTTCACCCTCGTACTCGTGGTCCAAAACTACACCATCATTTGATGGTTTATCAAAAATATCTTCCTTTACCCATTATTGAATCATCCATGGGATGGTAAGCGTTTCATAATTTATTTTCCTCACATCATAATCATCTTTCATATCAATCCAAAAATCTTCTAATAAGTTAAAATGCTTGTCAAAAATGGTAGGAGCTATTCCATTCATCTTGTGCTCCAGATCAAAATGTTTCCTTGATGTATACAACCCCAAGTTTAGAAATCTTAACTCTTTTCATACTGTGTTTGTAGCCAAATTGTGAGCACAACAATATTCTCCCAATTTCATGGGGAATTTGTGGCATCTAGGCTTGTGTTTGTTGGAAAATTTTGCATTAACCCCCAAAGCCTAATAAATGAATTCCATAAGTACAATCCTATCATTGCAACATCTTTGCAGTTGATGAGGATGTCCATCAAATCCTACCAATCTAAAATAGGAGAACTTGGGGCACTGGATGTACCGATTTGTCCAAGAGCCTCTCCTAATGTACCCATTGCATTTAATCTGGGGAATATTCCCCTTCTTGCAGTTGAATATATGACATAAGAAGTCATGAAGAAGGTTTTGGTCTGCCCCACTTTGAGCATTTGGTTATGCAAGTTGTCTGATAAAATCATACCCCAATCAAATTATTTCCTACCATCTAAAATGGTTTGAATGAATGGAAACATCCATTCCTTGAAGTATGTTGAGTCCTTCTTTCCAAATACCCTAGAAAGCATCATGATTAGATCATCTATCTCCTTCTTGAAGTCCCCTCTCTTGGTTTGTTCAGGAGCGTTGGCTAAGGAATTCTTTTCAATTCTTAACCACTTCTTGTTCATGTGGGACCTATTAGCTTCCTTGTCCTTGTTGAACAACTCCAATGCCTCTGCTTCAGTTAATTTCTTGGGGTTTGGGGTAGGTGCATTAAACATGAACCTCATCATTTGTGGGGATAGATCAATGATTACATTCCTCTGGAGGTACATACATTGTCTTGATAAGGCGTTGTAAGCCCCTGCTATTTTGATTATTAGTTTCGGGAATTGGACTGATAGTGGGAAGAGTGTAACATGTGCTAGCCTAGATTGGGCTATTCTTTCAGTCCTTCCACTCACTTCTTTGTAGAAAGTTTTCCACAAGTATCTCCTCATAATTGAATCGGCCTATATTAGTGTCTGTGATGTCTGCCCACTCTGAATCCAACTTGCTAGCTGTAAGGGTAGCATCTTGATGTTTGTATCTCAAGGTGTAGGGAAATTGCTCCACCTTGATCTTCTTAGGCTTTGTTCCCTTTGAACTTTCAACAACCTGTCCTTTTGTGACACTTCCTCTGATGCTCCTGACATTATTTATTCCTACAAGACAAGCTTGGATTAGACCAACGGAAGGTATGAAAATCATTATCACAAGTGTTATCCTTTCACACTTCTCTATTCTTCCCTAGGTAACCATCCATACTTAGTAAAATTTTAAACCTGGTGGAAGCAGAACCAAGAGAAAATCAAGAACCAGAGAGGTGAAACAAATGACCTCAATTGGAACCAGGACTGGAACTAAATCAGAAATTGAAACTCCCAAAGTTTCAATATCCCATAACATTCAATGACCCGACCCCGCTAAGTTAACGAGATCAAAATCAGGATCAAAACACATTAGAGGCAGACTTGGGATCGAAATCGGATCAAAACCTCATGCAAAAGTTCAATGGATCAATTCATTTCCAGATCTGATTCTGCCATGTACTATCAGAATTAAGTGGATTTTCTCCCCACATCGACACCAATTTGAAAATGAGTTAAAAAAAGGACACAGAGATGCATAAATTGAGCTCGACTCCACCTAGACCACTAGGACAGGATTAAGAAAGATAGGGAAAGTACGTGAAAATGGCATGAAATGAAAAATCCTAACTCGTACGACATGTCGACTCATATTAAAATTAGGGCATTGAAAACCCTACAATCAAAACCCGTAAGATCGACAAAACAAGATTAGAGGGGTTCAAAAAATGTTTTAAGACAATTGTAAGGCACCAGAACACCTCAAAAAGGAAAGCCCTAATTGAAACTAGGGCACAACAAAATGAAAACATAGCCTAAAACGGCGAAAACAACAAGAAACAAACAAAAACAATGGAGAACACAAGAAGAAAAATGAAAAATAGAAGAGGGAACAAAACAAAACAAAGGACAACAAATGAAAACACCAACAACACGAAAAGAAACAAGAAAAGACTCACGGGAAAATTCTCACGAACATGTGACAAACAATGGGAAAACAAAACGAACGGAAAAATAGAAAATGGAATGGGAGAAACCCACCTACCTCAAAACGCTGCATAGGGATCCACTCACGAACACCCACCCATAGCCAAATCATGCTCCTCCTTGATTTCTATGAACTCTTTGTTCATTAAAAATTCTTTGAGTAAGTGTAATGAGTCAAATAACCTTGATTAAGGTTTTAAAAACCATTTCATGCACGTGAGAAGTCCACAATTAATGCATTTAATTTAGTTGATTGGTGGAAGAATCAAAGCGAAAGAGAGTACACAACCAACATGTAATTCAAAGGTAAAATAAGAGCTGAAGTGGAGTTGAGATAGGAGTGGGAACATTGTGAAAGTTCCACATTTCATCCTAGATCTAAATCTAGTCTCGCGATAGGGAAAAGGCAATGAAGGAATGGGGAGGGAATCATAACCGAATCTGGATTTGAAAATTAGCAAAGTTCCAGGTTTGGATCCAATTTCGGTTGTGCTCCCGACAAAGGGAAAGAAAAAAAAAAAAAGGGAAACCAAAGAAGAAAGGAAAGTGGGACCGTGGCAAGGCCCATCCCAAGATAGAACAAAAAATGAGATGAAACAAAAGACAAAGAAACGAGAGTAGGATCATAACAGAATCTAGACTTAGAAGTTTTGCAAAGTTTCGGGTCTAGTTTCCATCTCAATTTCGCTTCCGCAAAAGGGAGAAGAAACAAAAAGGGGAAGAAAACAAAAGAAACCCAAGGGAGAAAACAACCACAAGAGCACAAGACAAATAAGACAACAAAGAAAATGACAAGACAAATAAGACAACAAAGAAAATGACAAGACAAGAGACAGGGCCGAAACTAGAACAAAAATTGGACTAGGAACTTTGCTAAAGTTCTAAGTCCAGTTTCGGCCCACGTCCCGAACTTGCAAAAACAAAAGGAACAAGGTCGTAGGAAGGAAAAGAACAACTCCTAAGACCTAAGCAAAAAAACCAAGGTCAAACAAACACCAGGGGGACCCATTTTGACCAAAAACAAAAAAAATGGGCTGGTTATGCAAGGCATAACAATTGGTGACTCAAGTGGGAAAATGGTTTACCCATTTTCAAGATACTGAAGAATTCAGTCACCTAGAACCTCTGGTTCATGTACATTTTAAAATTTAATATGATCAATTGTGGAAAACAAGGTTGAGCTGGAATCTCAAATGTAAATCAACAATAACCACATCGAATTTGAGTGTGTGCACGCATGGTGTATCCATTCAATTAAAGGTTCTTCTCATCCAGAAATAATTGTATTAAATATTTAGGCTATGTGAGTTTAATCCCTATGAATTTTGTGCAATGATATCCTGGGTATTGCTCTACTACTACACAGGTATCCATAGCCCCAATGGAGATAACTCTAGTTCTCTCAAAGTATTGCTCTATTGCCAGCCAGGCATCCATAGCCCCAGTAGAGATACTTGAATTACCCTTCCCATATTGAGTTTTTCTATCACTTGATGGTTCTCTTTTATTTTCTTTTGTATAGGCTTACTTGAATAATTTCTCTTTCCATCTTTTCCTCAATATTTAGATATATCATTCTAAAATCTAGGTTGAGATCTATAATGGATTTCATGATAGTGTCAAGACTTAGATTTTTCACCTAGATACAAAATAAAATCATCCTAAGACAAATAGGCCTCCATGTAAACAAATGTTTTTATCTATTTTGTGACAAATTCAACTGTGGTCTATGAGATTACTTACAATACACTTTTTTTTCCTAACCTTTCAAGCTGCTACTTAAAAAGAACACAAGACATAGGTCTTGAAACAAAAAATTTCCACAGACATACCTGAAAATACCTAAACCAATTTCTCTCTCAGTACCCTCAACATATAGTGAATAACCACTCCGTATTTTCAAATAAAGAAAAATGAAAATCACCCCAAGACACAAAAACCAAAAACAGAAACCACAAGAGCAAAACAAAACAAACAAACAAGAAAATGTGCCAGCTATTTACATATGTACAACCAATTAGAACATCAAACCCTCATGGGCCAAAATAGTTTTTGAGAAACTTCCCATTGATAGGTAATGAAAGAGGCTCTCCCGTTAAAGTACTCAATTGAAAGGCATTTTCGCCGAGGATGCCAACAATTTGATAAGGACCCAACCAAAGTCTGCCAAAATTTTGATGGTCCCTTTTCTTTTCTTTGGCTTTATCCCATAATAGTACCAGGTCTAAAAGCTTTGATTTTGGCTCTTTTGTCAAACCAATGTTTGACAACAACTTGATGCTTAGAAAACTACTATAAGGAAGCATCTCTTTGTTCTTCCAAATTCAACAAACCGGTTAGCTTAACTTCTATCATATCATCATTTGAGTAAAATTCTTGCATAAACCTAAGAAAAGATATTTGTAGATGGATAGGAAAGAATGGGTCTTGGAAATAGACCAACTTGAATGGTGAGTTTCCTAAGGCGGCCATGATTTGAGTTATATCTGCCCATAAGGAAAATCTGAGTTGAGTATGCCAATCCCTAGGATTACTTTCTAACAACTTCTTAATTACTTCCAACAAATTTGTATTTTTAGACTCAACTACTCCATTCCCTTGTGGGTAGTAATTAGAAGAATATTTTAACACAATTTTATGCTCATATGCCCATTGAATAAATTCTACAGAAGAGAAAGTAGGGCCATTGTCACATACCAAGGCAAATAGTACTCCAAATCTGGTAACGATGCATTCATTAAGGAATTTGATGACAACCTTGGTGGTGGTGTTATTACAAGGTTGAGCTTCAGTCCAGCGCGTACAGTAATCGGTTGTCGTCAAAATAAATTTGTGGATTGTAGAAGAATTGGGGTTAATTACCCCGACAAAATCTAATTCCCATTGGACAAATGGTCTTACCTCGTATACTGACTATAGGGGCATTGTTGGATTGCGTTCTCTAAATGTGGAAGTCTGAAATGTATGACATGTCCTCTCATGTTGGTGAGCATCACAGAACACATGGGGATAGTAGTAACCTGATCTCAAAATTTGGTGAGCCATGGAATCAACAAAACCATGTCCAGTACCATGTATGCCATGAAAATTTGTTATGGCTTCTTTTGCTTGTTGCTAATCAATGAAGCATAGATAGACACACTCAAAGTTTCTTTGGTATAAATCTCCCCCATTAAGCATGTAGTGGGAACTCTTTAGCCTAAGTGCTCTCCTCTAAGTGGTGTTCATCCCATCAGGGCATTTTTTATTTAGCAATAGAAAGATCAAATCAGCATACCAAGGATCATTTGTAAATGATTATATCATATACTACTGATAGGTAATCTTAGTATCAACATCTTCCATTTCCTTGTATAAGCCTTGTTCTTTGACTAGCTTCATTGGGTGGATTTCAAGGTCAAATTCTTGTAAGATTTCCATCCACTTTCCTCATCTCTCCCCATGTGCACTTTGCATGAGAAGGGATTTTACAGTAGGGCCAGGAACTATTGTAGTAATTTGACTGTAGAGGATATAGTGCCAAAACTTTTTGACAATTCTCATCAATGCAAAAGCCTATTTCTCCAAAGGTGGATATCTAACTTCAGCATTCTTGAATGGAGAACTCATAAAATCAATTATCCTTTCATCTCCTTCACCTTTTCGCTGTGTCAAAACAACAACACAAGAATGGTCAAATGCAAAAGAATATGTATAAAAAGGCTTCAAATAGTTAGGGATAGTTAAAACTGGTGCCTCTGAAATAGACTGTTTAATCTGCAAAAATGCATATTTAGCCTCATTTCTCCACTCAATATTAGAATCCTTCTTCATCATTTCATTGAGGGGTTTGACGATTTCTACAAACCTAGTTATGAATTTATGCACAAAGTTTATCTTCCCAAAAAAGGATCTCATTTCCTTTTTTCTACTAGGCATGGTCAGTTTCAAAATGAATTCCACTCTATTTGGGCTGATAGAAATTCCATTCTCTAATATTATTTGGCCTAGTAATTTTCCTTCTGAAACTCCAAACACACTTTTTTGAATTGAGGGAGACTCCATAACTTATGCACTTTTGAAGGACCTTTGACAGATCCGCAACATGGTTTTCTCTATTCTTTGAAAACACAGTCAAATCATCAATATATATGATAATACACTTACCTACCAGATCCTTGAATGCCACATCCATCACTTGTCGGTAGGTGGCTCCAGCATTGATGAGACCAAACAACATCCTTCGATAAGAAAATTTCCCCCACTTGGTAGTGAAGGAAGTTTTCATCCTATCCTCATCATTGACCATTACCTAATTGTATCTTGAGTATCCATCTAGGAATGACATCATTTGAGAACCATTCACTATTTGCAACACCTCATCCAAGGAAGGAAGAGGATAATTGTCTTTCTCTAATGCCTTGTTAAGGTTTCTAAATTCAACACATAACCTGATCTCTACACTCTTTTTATGAATAGGGACTAGGTTAGCGATCCAAGTTGAATGTCTTACGAGAAAGATTATCCTTGCTGACAATAACTTCTACACTTCCTTTTGAATTAATGGTTCGATCAAGGCATTCACTGGATGCTACTTTTGGCAGAAAGTCTTCACTTCAGGTTTCAAGAGGATAGTATGTGTTATTACCGAAGTGTCAAAGGTTTTTGACTCTTCGTATCCCTAAGCAATTGCTACTATTTTTGCTTTTAATGCTGCTAGGATTTTCTCTCAAATGTGTTTGGGGCCGGTTTTTCCAATGAACACATTCCTCTCAGGGCCTGAATCCGCCAAGTGAACTGAATCATATTTTCCTCTATCACTTTTTGTAGGTAACCTCTCATGAGCTCGAGGATTAGAATCAGAGATTCTTTCCAATGCCACCATTCCTTTGGGAATACTATTGGTTTTTAGGTTAATTATCCCTTCTAGATCATAGTTTTCAGTATCCCAATCCCCTTGATCTCTATCTGATTCATCTATAATCTTGTTGGAAGACTGAAATCACTGAGAGGGGGGGGTGAATCAGTGATTTATAAAAGTCACAAATGTTTTTTTTTTAAACTAAGAGTTTATATTTGCTTTGGAACCAAGACGAAAAATGATAGTTTTTGGAGCAAACTTGACTTGTTCCTTAATCATGAATTAGGCATATGAATAAAACATTAATATGCATTGAGATATAGACTGGACCAAATGAATACTTTTATACTTTCTCTTGTATCAGAGTTCACAACAATATTAGAACTTTTGTGCATGACATTTTGATATAGGCATTTGCAAAAATGAAAAAAAAAACAATTATTCAACTATGTTCAAACTAATAGGGACAATCACTCACAAAATCATCACATAACACAAAATTTTGTCTTGAGTGGAAAACCCTCTTGGGGAATAAAAACCACTGAAAAAATCTATCTCTTTATTCACTTAGAGCACCAAATCTTTACAATTCAGGAGCACCAACTCCACAAAATTCAGGAACACCAAGTCCACAAAACTCAGAAGCACCAACTCCTTAACAATGCATAACAATTATAGCATTCTATCATAACCCTAGAAGTGCAATTTGTAGTCCTAGAATCTCAATAGAAGATTGTATATATTTTTCAATAAGCACATTGAAGAATGTTGTATGAGAATGACAACATCTTCCTTAAATACAATAATCTGAGAATCATAATAAAATATTTTCAATGTAGTACAACTTTTGCACAATATGTTTGAAGCTTCATATTCCTCTCTCAAGTAACCTAGAAAAATGCCTAAAAACCATATTTTAAAGATATTGTGAATGATAACCTTTGTATGTTGTTTAAATAACTGTAAACCAACTCAGGTTAGGGTTTAAATGGAAAAACCCTAAATAATCCTTCTTCAAACAAACCCTTTTAAGAAATGAAAAAGATTAACCTCTTTAAAAAAAAATCCTTAACAATAGCTCTTTCACACAAATTTTATACAAAATAAACATTCTTAATCACCTGCTTAAAAACAATTGTTCAAAGCTCGTAAGTTGCAAGAAGAGAATTACCTGATTCGGTGAAAAACAAACCAAAAAATATGCCTTAAAAACCTGATAACCATCCAGTTGATAGAAGCCAACTTCCACTGTCATTTCCTTGTCTAAACACTCACAATCACATCTTTTTAAAACTCAAGGTCATTCCATACGCTGGCCAAGCTCATACAGTCTAGCTGATTTTCATAACCATAGCATGTCAACTGGGTAAAACTAAAAGAATTTACAGACCACAATATACCATGGTGGCTAGAGTTCCATCATACACTTTTCCCTAAACAATTTTTTTTGAAGACTTTGCAAAATATAATGATGATTTGAGATCCAATAAAAACATTATAATTTTGCTGCCAAAGACTTTACCAAAAAGAATCGACATCATAATAATATTAAATCATTAACCCAATGAGTTGTCAATGATGGTTGTCGACAAAGATACTCGATATCACATGTTACCTCATGAAAAATGAGTTCAATAATTTGTCGATTACCTGGTCATTACCATGTGACTTATAATAAATTCATCTTCCTTTGATAATATGAAATGCAATGAGATCGATAATATTCCATATGCCAAGTTAATCAACAAACATTGGCATAATATAAACCATATAAACATGCATGATACCTCATATGGTGAAAATATAAGATACTTCCAATGTTGAAGTTAGCCCTTTATTATAAAGGCTTTAAAATATTTTAAAATTAAATGTGATGCAAATAATGAAACATTCAAAGCCTCAATATCATATGTGATGGAGATAACAAGTTCTATGTGCCTTTTGAATTTTACAATGTAAACATAGAAAACCACCTTAATATCAAAGGACTAAAATACCTTAAAACAATATAGTAGTGCAATAATAGGAGATTAATAATGCACTAATATATCACTCAAAGACAAACTAAAAATAGTCAACTGAATATACCTGTGACTTGTAACCCTAAAGGATCAAACTGACAAACTGAAAAACATTCTGTCAAAATGATAAGCACTGTCAGCATCATCATATATAAATCCAAAGACCTATAACTACATACCATGAATAAACCATACTACATAGCATATATCAACCAATTGAAATATGTACCATGTATCAACCAACAACAACCAAAACCTTTTCAGCATGTGAAAACCAAACCTCAACCATGTAACTGGTTTTGTCATCAAGGACAAACATGATAAAAAACTGAAATCCAACAAATCTATCCTTCAAAGACATCTGAGTTGTCAAGAAGGCAAGTATATGTTGGTCATCATCGAAAACTTGAAAATTGTGAATGTTGTCCGGAATGGTGGGGATTGAGACTAGCTCTATTGAGAATATTTTCAATTTAGAGTCTTGCATGGGTTCCAAGGTACTAGCAGCAACATCAAGTGCATCTATTATCTAGTTATCCTCTCTAGGAATCAATCTAATCCTAAAGGCATTAAATTACTCTATCATATTCCATATCCTATTTATGTATGCAGCTAGCCTCTTGTTATGGTATGTGTATTGACTGTGAACTTGCTTGACAATGACTTCAGAATCTCCCATAACTGTCAAAGTTGTAACCTTTTTTTGATGTGCAAACATTAGTCCTCTAGCCAATGCTTCATATTCTGCCACATTGTCAGTACAGCCTAATTGCAACCTATAAGATGCAAAATATGTTTTCCCTTTTGGGTTGGTTAGTTATATTCCAACTCCACTTCCTATTTTAGACTTAGAACCATCAAATTTGAGGACCCACAATTGGTCTTGCCCTGGTGTTTCTTTCCTAGGACGAGCCAAGAGTAATTGTTCACAAGAAATGGATGGTAGCTCAAACTAGTTTAAGACTTCCGAACACGGGGAGTTATGTGAATGACAACCATCAAAGATTTCACTCAAATTTAGAAATTTTGCAGACACTTCTTCTCAAATTTGATTTTGATCAATAATTTTATAGTTTGTCATTGTTTTTAGAAAACCCTTGGGAATTGGAAGGTTGGTAGGGGAAGGTGTATCAGATAACTTTTGAGATTCTGCAACCTCATTTCCCAAGGAAGAACATGAAACCTGAGTCTCTCTGATTGGGAGAAGGACTTCTTCCTGTGTAGTATGGGTTCATGTCAAAATAGTGGCATCCTTTGCCTCAAATGAAAACTAATTAAGGGTTGTTTTAGGGTGGCTTTCACAGGTCTCCTCGGACTGATAGACATAGTTCAAAATGTTGACACAAGGTTGACACATCAACTCAAAATGACTTTGGTAATGAATTATGCACTAGTTAGGGAGTAGCAAGCTCCATAGATCAACTTCTTCTCCTAGTACTGACCTATCTTGTTGTAGTTTTCTAATCAAAATATGTTGGTTGATAGTATTCATGGGATCACTATGCTCTAAGGGCTGCAAGTTATTAGGATTGAACATCGAAAAGGTCATGATTTCCTCTCTCCTATATACTCCTATCTCAGTTCCAAAGTAAGTTACCTCGTTAGGACAGTCATACTCACTAATCATATGTTTGAGATGAGGCTCACTTTCAATCCTAATTTGTGTTGCCACCCCTTTCCATGGCAGCCACATATGTGAAAAGTCCAAAGATAGGTAACCCCCGATGCTTTTCATCAAATCCCGACTTAGAAGCATGCCATATGTCTCGGGGATATCAGTTACTTGGATATCCATATAAGTCTGGATCTATGGGTCTGATCCAACCTGCACATGAATATTGTTTAATTCCCCTACCACATTAACCTCAATTTTGTCTAACTGTATTACCTTCTTATGAGTCTAAACCGGATTTAAACCTAACTTTTTACAAATGGAAAAGGGCATGACATTATCCGAGGCTCTAGAATCCAAGAGGAAATTATGCAAATTCTTTCCAAAAATTCTTAGGCTTAGAAGGAATGGCGGAGTCCCTATCTTTCCTTTGTACAAGACCGTGCTCATATCAATAGTTGGAGTCACCTTATTCTTCCCTTTTGACCTATCTACCTCTTCCAAAGCTCTCAACACAATGTCATGTTGGGCAGGGCACCACTTTAGAATGTTAAAGAATGACAACGAAGTCTTTTGTTTTTGCATTTCTAAAATAAAATCAAATTCCATGTAATTTTTCATTTGATACTTAGGAACAAAAGATAGGTTACTGTTATTTTGAAATTTAGGTGGGCCTTTTGGTGGAGGTGGGTTATTGTTAGCATTCTAATTGGGTGGAACTATAGTGTTCGAAGGGGCAGATGTGGTGAATGGGCCTTTATTCTGATTCCTCGGGAAATGACCTCTTTTGAATTGGAAAGCTTGAGCATCATATACATCTTTTTCTGGTTCATTTTCTTCTTGTATGGGGAAAGGAGGTTCTTCATCAAAAATTTCATAAGCCATGGTTGTATCTGTGGATCCAACATTCTTGTTGGGAGAACCTTGCAATGGGGTATCAACTTGTGCAATCTTAACCATTTTCTCCATCTTTGGACAATTAACCTTAGAATGTGTTGCAGTGTCATGCAACCTACACTAGTTTGTCATGAAGTTAAGATCTACAACATTTGCAGTGTGTGGTTTATCCTCACTAGCTTGATAGTTATGAGGAACTCCATTTTTTGGTCTAGTGATCCATTGTCTGTTGTTATTGGATCTCTGATTGTATCCCCTATTTTGGTTCTGGTAATTTTGATTAGGGGAATTCTAGTTTTGGAAATTCCTTTGGTTTTGATTGGAATTTTGGTTGGAATAATTACCTTGATTGGAATACGCTCTCTGATTTTGATAATTTTGATTCTGGTTTTGAGGGGGATTGTACTTGAGTTGTGTCATCTCATTAGTCACCTGAGACAATGTTTTCTTAAAGGTCTCTAACTCTGTTGTTAGGTGAGCAATACGTTCACTTTTTGCGTTGGTTGCAGCTAATGTATGTGTCATGGGGTTAGACCCTCCAACTTGATTATGGGAATTTTGAACTTGTTGTGAGGGGTCAGGAGTTGGGACACTAAAGAATAATTTTTGAGATGGAGATTGTAACTTGGCTGAGGGTCCATATGTAGAATGAGACATTCTCGGGATGGTATTAAACAACGGGGTAGGATTAGGCACCTGGGAATATCCTAGAGGAGAGAAAATTCCTCCTAGACCTCCTGCTTGTGAACTAATCTAATACTACAGTTTAATAGTGAGGTGGTAAACTTTGAAAAGAGAATTAATGTTATTTCCATTGTACGTTCTTCACAAAAATAGGCCAATTAGGGGATCTGTGGCCTTCAGGTAGGCTTGAATAGCAATTTTTTTAGCCACCAAGTATGGGTCTTGCAACCTCTTGTACATCCTTTGAAATTTGGTATTAAACAGGGGTAATAGTTCATGTGCCTCTTTCCTAATAGTGGAAAATTGATGATATAAGATTGCAGGATCAACATAAACCCAAAATTGGTTTATGAATGTGTCTTCTAAGTTTTTCCAACTCAAGATCGATCTAGTGGGTAGATTTAGATACTAGTTGTAGGTCATATATCCCAACGAGTAGGGAAACAGTCTACATGCAACATCATGGTGAGAAATTTGATCTTGGGTACAAGAATCTTTGAATGCCTACACTACTGAATTGGACACCATTTTTCGATGGCTGTTCGTCGGTCGTTCGACAAATATTTATCAGAAAAGCGACGAAATGGCAAAAATATTTTTGTCGCTGTTTTTTCGTCGAAAGGCTGACGACGAATTAAACGTTGAAATAACGGCAAAGAATTGTTAGTCATCGACATCGTGAAATGGCTCAGACTTTCGTCAGAATATCAACGAACACTTCGTGTATCCACCGACTAATTACACCAGAAGTTCGTTGCCATTTCGACAAAATGAGTAAGGAGTAGCATCGAAACAACACCAGACGTTCGTCACCATTTCAACGAAATGGGAAAGGAGTAGCGTTGAAACAACACCAAAAGTTTTGTGAATGTGCGACGAAATAGGCAAGTAGTAGCATCGAAACAAAACCAAGATTTCATCGACTTTGCGACGAAAATAGCAAGGAGTAGCATCAGAAGGACACCAAAAGTTCATCGAAAGTGCGATGAAATGGGAAAGGAGTAGCGTGGAAACAACGCCAAAAGTTCATCGAAATTGTGATGAAATGGGCAAGGAGTTACGATGAAACCTTCGTCGCAGCTATAGCAACTTCGTCGAACCTTTATGTTGATTTGTCGGTGTTTTTTGTCAAAATTGCGATGAAGCATCAATTTTTTTTAAAAAAAAATATTCCTAGAAATGTACCATTGCAGAGACTGACAATTGATCATAGATACAGATTGCATATTGGTTTGATGCTTCAAATGATGCATTTCTTATATTGAAAAGTGCATTACCTTATTGAGCTTCTCTTTGTTTCAAGAATAGTTTAATATTCTCTACTTAACAGGGCCAACCACGTCACAGTGGAAGCTCATTTGGCCCCTCCCCCCCTCACATCACTCTCAATTCCCCATACCCAATCATATAACATTAATCATTCATTCATCCATTAATAACATATAACATTCATTCATTAACATATAACATTCATTAATTAACATATTCACATTCATTCATTAACATATAATATTCATTCTTTCAGTTTTTACATATTATCAAAAATATGGTTGTCATGATATGATTACAATCACTTTTTTTTGTTTCTTTTTTAAAGCTACATAAATTGAAGTGGAGTATCATTTTCTAAATCAATATATGTCCCCCCTTTAGTTGTTCTTCCCTCTGCTCGTGATCTTAATGTACACCTAGTCATCTGCTCATGACGTGGACGCACTGCAAGGGGGGGTCTGCTGCAATAAGAAAGAAATGTTAAACTGATATGTTTTTTTTATTATTGTTACAAGTATTTCATTAATAACATTAGAGTGGTTCACTTTACCTGATGGGTCCACATCATGTTCTGAACTTTTGTTATAGACTCATGCTCAACATGTTGAACACCCTCTAAATCCTTATCTGTAGTTGAAACACAAAAGGTTACATTAATTAATACACCAATTGAAATTAAATATGTTTAAGAGAACATGAGGGTGGTCCTCTTTACCTGATGGGGCCACATCATGTTCCCGATCTTCTCTAGCCTGATCATGCTCAACACGTTGATCACGCTCTACATGCTCTAAATTTGAAACATGAAAGGTTACATTAATTAATACACCAATTGCAATTAAATATGTTTAAAAGAACTTTAGAGTGGTCCTCTTTACCTGATGGGGCCACATCATATTCCTAATCTTCTCTAGCCTGATCATGCTCAACATGTTGATCACGCTCTACATGTTCTAAAGTACCGGGATGCACACCATGACCTTCATCTACATGTTCTGCTCCACCCTCACCAGGCTACATTCCAATGTCATGTGCAGTATTATCATTGCTTGAATGTTTAAAACAAATAGGCATGTAATTACTTTATGGTGGAAATTAATATTGAATATATTGCACAAGTATTCAATTTTAAATAAACTTTATTGAGTTTATTTACTTGTGTGTCGAATGCAATGGAAGATTGTGTTTTCCCAGTCAAGACTCTTAGGATGCTCAACCACCCCATAGCCTTGCCGGAAGGAAATCTTCGGTCCTCTTTGTGGGAACTCGTTGAATTCAAAGCCCCTACATTTTTGCAGAAGATCATGAATTTGCTTCTATGGTGTGATAAAACCAAAATTGTTTTCAATTTATTATAATTTGGATGCAATATTTCATTTATTGATACTTACAATTCGTGCGGCTAATTTCATATAACCACCAGAGCCAAGTTTGTGTTTCCTGTGCTTTTCTAGTCTTTCCTTTCTTGCCTTCGATGTGTCGGGTAGCCTATGAAAAGTTTGAAATACGTTAGATTATGTAAAAAGAAAGAGTAATTCGTATATAATTACATTGTTGATAGTATCAAACATAGCATACTACTTTTTTAAAAAAAATTAATGGTATTTCCATAGCATACAGACATTGAGAGCAAATAAAATACAGAGTTCAATCCATGAATTATAGAAAATAGATTTTTGTTGGTTATATTCATATCGTTGATTACATTGCACAAAAAATACTACAACTGCATAAATATCAGATGGTGACGGTTCATGCTACCACATTTTTCATACATGTCTACCAAAGAGCATTTTATCAAACACTCATTGCCTTGTTGCTATGCTAAAAGCCTAAAATAGGTGCTTTCAAACAAGCTATGGATGCTTGGAAAAATCTATCAAAGCATAATAGTATAAGTATAGATAGGCAAGGAACTGTTTAAAATGCTCAGAAATGTGGTCTCATGATGGAATGCCATGACAATCCATAGCAATTTGCTTGTCATGGCATTCGCTATGGCATTCCATCACCATTAGACCACACATTTTTTGAAGCATTTTCAAATAGTTCACTACCTTTTCTATGCTACCACATTTTCATACATGTCTACCAAAGCATTTTATCAAAGAGTTCAACACCTTCGTGTTATGGCTAAAAAGTAAAAACCTAAAACAGGTGCTTTCGAACAAGCTATGGATGCTTGGAAAAAATCTACCAAAGCATAATAGTAAGCAATAACATAGACAAGGCAGTGAATTGTTTGAAAAATGCCTAAAAGAAATGCAGTCTCACGTGATGGAATTCCATGAAAATCCATAGCAATTTTCTTGTCATGTCATTCGTCATGGCATTCCATCACCATGAGACTACATTTCTTTGAGACATTTTTTCAAGCAGTTCACTGCCTTGTCTATGCCACTGCATTTTTCATACATGTCTACCAAAGCATTTTATCAAACAGTTCATTGCCTTGCTTCTATGGCTAAAATCCTAAAAAGTGCTTTCAAACAAGCTATGGATGCTTGGAAAAAACCTATCAAAGCATAATAGTAAGCAACAAGCCATGGTCTCATGGTTTTTTTGTGCGAAAATCAGCTCAATTTTATTCATATTTTTGGCGATTTTGGTTGAACGGAAAAAAATCATTGACCAAAAGTCAATGATTTTTTCAAAAAATAAGGGAAAAAATCATCCAACCTACAGTTTTTTTAAAAATCGTGATTAATTGGGATTTTTTGCAGATTTATGCTTCTATATCACATACCTTCCTTGGCCCAGTGGTGTCTTTCCTTTTTTCTTTTCAGCCTTCTCCTTTCCATCGGACACCAAGTCCTTCCACTCCCTCTCCAAAATCATGGGGGGACGCTCGTACTTTTTTTTCTCTAAATGTGACCTATATTGGTCCCTCACATACTTTAGATAGGTACCAGCTTTCTTAAGGACCTTGGTTCGTTGAATGTTTTATCACCGAACAACACAACTAAATGGTTAATGAGCTCATCTTTTAAATCTTCATTTTGGGCATTCCACCATGTACGTAAGGTGGGCCGGAAGAGCTCCAATGTAATATCACTTAGATGTTTATAAAACACATCATTTCCTAGAAAATGATCATGGGATCAATAGTCTAAAAAGAGCGATCAATAAGTAAATTTCAATTGGATTATATAGAATAATAATTAAAACATTTTAAAGTACCTAGGACCTTCTCTATCTTTATGGGAACGAAATCCTTGGTCACCACAAGTGTGACCGGAAATGTTCTTGTACTAGTAATACTGGAAGATCCAGGAAATGCTACTAAAACATCACTAGTACTAGTGGCCTCTACATCCCCAGGTACATGTCTTGATGCATGTTCTGGTATGTGTTCGCTGCCAGAGGGTGCATTAACAGATGTCTGCATGGTATGTGGACATCGAAAATATACTAATTGACATCATGCATTCGATCTTGACTTACTAACATCGTTTCTTCCTAAATCATCCCTCGGTCTAACCGTTTAATCAAATTCCCCTATCTGATTAAATTAATCAATAATCCTCTCTTGATTAAATAAATCACTTTATCTGAATCAAGTCATTTCTCTTGTTAATTAAATCAATCTATTTGATCTAATTATCCCTATTTAATTAAATAATCAATTTATTTGATTAAATTTCTAAAGTCTATCCATTAAATTAAATAAATTAAAACCTTATTTGATTTAATCTAACACCATCCCTTTTAATTAAATAAATCAAAATCATTATTTAATTAGCCTTTTATCATATTCCTCTCTTATTTGATTTGAATAAATCCATAAATCTAAGTCAAATAAGTCACATCATCTAATCTCTTGTTAAATTAATTAAACCTTTGATTAATTTAACCTCATCTCATCTCACATCCTCTAGATAATGCAAGTTGCATATGAAAATAGATTTAATTCATTTATTAAATCTCTATTTTCCTCACAAGGCATCTTTTGGAATATTCTCTCAATTTGAATTCAAAAATTCCAAGTCAACATGTACATCCAACAAGGCATTTAAAACCTCTTACATGTCCTTTCCTTGAGCCATGTGGCATTTATTGCATTTTCCCTTCCCTCTTGCATGCCATTTCAACAAATTTGAAATTCAAATATTGGCATTTATTGGCACAAACCCCAAATCTTGCACAACCATCATCCATTCATAGCTTGACAAGTGGCATCATATCATTGGATGAATGTTAGTCCCACATTGCTCAAATTTGGGCATTCATCCATCTTGAAATCCTATAAATGAAGAGCTCCTCTCCTCATTTTATCATCCACAAACATTGCAAAGTTACCATGCTAAAATACTTAGCCATTCTCATCCATCATTTGAATTCTTAGCTAGGCTTTTTGTAGATTTGGCTTGGAGTTCTCATCTTTCATCAAAAGTGGATCAATATCATCTTCAACATATCAAGATTTCATCATAGGAATTGGGAAAGGGCCAATTTTCACATCAAATTGGCACCAATTCCCCCATGGGATCAAGTGTTTGCTTCTCTAATTAGGATTAAATCTAGTTTTATTTTTGTATTGTGTTCTTCATCAATTTCTTTCCTATTTTGAGTTTGCAAATGGATTTCATGGGGAATCCTTTTTTTAGCTTGTAATTCCTTGTCTAACTCGTTTATTCATGTTGTTTTGCAGGTACTAGGAAAAGGGTTCACACATTTGGCGCTAGAAGAAGGGATTGACATCATTATTTCTAACAATTTCTTGAAATTTCCGCATTTTCTTGACACATAGGAAATTCCAATGTGGGCTCGTCAGCGTTGATGTTTTTGGCACCGCAAGCTCGTCAGCGTCGCTGTTTTAGCACCACGGGCTCGTTAGCGTCACTATATAGCACCGCGTGAACATAAATTGCGCCGCTAGACTCATCCCACCAAAAAAATTGAAATTTTTAACTGTGCCACTGGATTCGCCGATCTGTAGAAGTTTTCAAAAAATCTTAAACAGCGACGCTGGACAAAAACTCCGACGCTGGGCGAAATTGTGACGCAATTGAGCTCTCTGTCCTGACATAGAGCGCTGCTTACTAGTTAGCGGCGCTGTGAGAGTGACACTGGAAGAAAAAATAGCAATGCCTTCACGAGTTGCGACATTGGGAGACAGTAAAAGGGAAAATTTAATTTTTTAGCACATGCTTTTAATTTCTATGTTTTTTCTAGAATCTGACTGTTTTTCATATTTGTAGGTTGGAAATCGAAAAAAAAAGGAGCATGGTGATGATACTTTGTCCTATGAAAGTGTTTTTTAACACTTAAGTGTTTGTTTAACACTTCTCTAGGAATTTGTCATCTTTTTCATCCTTAGAACACTAGCTTTCATTTGTGTTTAAAAAGAGTTTTTTTTGTTTATTTCTTGCAAAAGGATTAAAAAGAATCTTAGGATCAACAACTTACTAGATTTTGTTTATGGGATTAACAAATTGAACAAAGGTCTTTCACTTGTGATTTGGTGCTCTAAAATGAACCCACATATTGCTTTGAGGAGTTAAAAGGAACAAGTGTAGCTTTGTTTTTGTGAAGGCTTACTTAGACTAAAGGCATTGAAAAAGGACATATGTGCTTCTCTCGCACTTTATAGCGATCTTGAGAATCAAAAGTCCTTTTTCATGACTTTGGGTTAAGATAAAGCAATAACCTCCACACTTCGATTTGGGCTTAAAAAATTGAACAAAATCTTGTGCGAGTGTGAGTGGGGACTTTGTTGCGTATATTCTCTCTCCTTGTTACCAACAAGGATTGATCAAGTTATGAATATTGTTCTTCATTCGCTATTGTTTATCCTAGAGGGCCTACCTTGGGGAAAAAGTACTCACCCAAGGGAACGACTCAACCGGTAACACTCTAAAGCGAAGAGTATTTCCAGTTGGGATATAAATGTGGATATTGGATGAAACGCCATTATCATGTGGTTGATTGCGACAAGATGGATCCGAAAGGGGACTCTTGTCATATGGGTCAATCTCCATGAATGGAAATTCCTTACTAAAACCCATGTGCTAGAATTTGCCAAAATCTTTTTATCTATTTGTTGGTGCAAGAACGGTCGTTCTGAAGCCACCCCACACTTTTGGTCTTCTAGTAGAAATGGAAAGCATGCCATGGGAGTTTCATGGGTGTTGATGCTTGGCTGCCCCATATAAGTGAGTGTCGTGGAGGGGAGCCAGTGGGGTCAAGCATCTAACCATTCGCTAGAGATAAGTGTAGCTGGACTTGTCCAAGTGGGAATCCAACAAATATTTTCTTACACATCCATAGGATTGTACTTATTCTTGGGTTACAAAATGCATTGCTTGATCGAAAACATCTAAAAAAAAAACAATTAACATCATCCAAATGTCAAACCCTTTTGAGGACAAATATAATTGACTCAATCCATATGTTATTGCTTTCCCTTGGGATTCACGTCCTTAGAGGTTTCTAAACATTGGATTATATCTCATTTTTTCTTCTTAAGTAAACAATAGGAAACCCATGCCTTAAGTTCATTGAATTTCCACATGAGATATCTTGTGGGGTTTAAGGAAATTAAGACATTGGACATATTAGTTTGAAAACCTAATTGAAGAAAGTGTTTTTGGTAAAATAAAGACATTAAGCAAAGCTAAGCAAAATGAACTTTCATATGTGATTGAAAACTCCAAATCCCAAAGCACAAATCATTGATTGGAAATCCAAAAATGAATGTTCAAATGAAATAATTTCTTGATTACAAAGGTCATTAGGAAGCATTTGCATGCTCTTCAATACCTAGGTCTAAGCAAACAAAGTGTATCTTTCTAAGTTCATCTTAGGATCAAAACACATCAAAATATTTTTCATCCACCCTCCAAAACATCAAAAAAAATTTCATCTCATCATCACCTTTTGGAAAATCTTGAAATCATCCTTAATACTAGGCTTTGTGGCAAAATCAAAATCATCAATATCATTGAGACCAAAATCCTTGGAAAATTTTTATCAGAACACCTTTGGTTAGGTATGTGTAGATGCATCCTTTTGCATATACTTAGTCAAAGTTATCAAAATCATCTTGTCTAGCTTAGTGTATAAAGATGAATCCTTCTTCATATGCTTAGTGAAAACAATCATCTTGTTTGAATAGGTGTGAGTAGATGCATCCTTCTCCACACACATATTCAAATTATCATCCTTTGAACAAAGCTATTCCTTAGATCATCATCAAACATATTAGGGTCTTTTTATCTAAACATCCAAATCAAAATCAAAATAAAAAATCCAAGACAAAATCTCAAATCTCAAAATCCAAAATCAAAATCAAAATCCGCAAGTCCTAAGAGCCTAGTGTCTCATTCCAGATTTATCAAAAGCCACAACATCCATATCATCCATCCCTAAACATCATCATCATGTCACCACCTTTGATCCTCAAGGCATCCTAATAACTTTCACTTTGGGACATAAAATAACAATCGATCCAAAGAATCAAGAGATTCATCTCCCATATTCTTGAGGATTGATCCTTGTTTTATGGTTCAAACGAGATCTCAATACAAGAAGAGTATGGAAGCCAACAAAGAAACACCCACTTCAAGCGATCTTAGCCAAACAAACACAGAAATGAATCCAGCTGAATCAAGTAATCCGTTGACCCTCTCATCATCGCAAAATCCGCAAAAAGAAAACCAAGGAGAGGACCTTACTTTTGGAATGTCTCGTGAGGAAATGACAGAAATGCTTCAAAATCTGGAGAATCATAAAATCATCAACATCATGATGAGACTCAACCCTTTGTTGTACATGCTTGAACTAGCAAAACAAGGGGCCAACTTGCCTTCGGATTTTGATGTAAGTACTATAGTGGAGACATCCTTTCCACCTATCTCATCCACCATCCCCATTTCATCTACACCTCCATCCCAAAACATCACGCAAAACATTCTGCAAATCACAACATTATTTGCTCCAACCCAACCCAATGTCAACAAGGGAAACACATTTCTCAATGCTCTTCAATCACATCCCCTTGTTAATAATCAAAACTTGGGTGCAAAAACCACATTGGAACAAAACATACCTGAAAACCCATTACACAAAAATGTTCCTCTCACATTTCATCATGATCCATCATCATCAGTTTTTCACGCAACTCCTCAAACACCTCTTCTCACAAATTCACAAGAGGAGGGAGATACGTTCGGACTAGGGGGCTTATTCGACACCACGACATTTTCACAAAAACTCACACCCCTCACCTTTCCACCTCTTCTGCCATTGCCATTATCATCCGCATCACTCCTTGGTTTAGGGCTTCCTCCCCTACCAAGTATCAATCAAACCTACATCCCAACCATCAATCAAAGCATTACACCAAACACGCAAAATTTGTCGTTGATATCACAACAACAAACGACAAACACACAAGCAATGGAAACATCATCAAACACACACCTAACATCACAAAGCATGGTCTCTCAAGGACCAATCACATCAACACATCATCATCTACCACCATTCCAAATCCACCAACGTTCACCACATCAAGCCAATACGACGCAGCACTGCAAGATGCTTTTCAAAGAGGATAGCAACAAGTTCAAAAACAAAAAGCTGTGCAACAAGCCGCTCAAGCCGCATTACAAGCGCAACAAGCATAACAAGCCCAAGCTTTATTGCAACAGCAACAACAACAAGCCGCCCAAGCTACGCAAGCATTGCAAGCATAAAGGGTCGCTCAAGCACAACTATTATTGTAGCAACAAGCCGCACAAGCACAAGTAGCCCAAGTACAAGCTCAAGCACAAGCTCAATATCAAGCACAACAAGCACAAGCACAAGCACAACTTCTTGCACAAGCAGCGCAAGTGCAAGCATCTCAGCAAGCACTAAAGCAATACCAAGAGCAGCAAGAAGCAGCAGAATTGGCAGCCCAACAACAAGTGTTGTGGGAACAACAACAAGCACAAATCCTAGCGCAACAACAACAAGATCAACAACAAGCATTGTTCATACAAAAGCAAGTAGAAGTCTACTTTGCCCGCCAGAACATACCGATACCATCAAACAACGCACTGAACAATCCACCCATCCAACCCACGATTCAAACACCTCAAAACACTTTCATCCCACCCCCTGATCCTCAAAGTGATGTGACGACACAACTCAAGTTGCTCTCGTAACAAGTGCTCGACCTTCAATCAGGGCGAACCACCAAGACACTAAGTAACTTGTGTCCCTATCCATTTGATAGGAGCTTAAAGATGAAACCATTCCCCAAGGGATTTGAGATCCCTAAATTTGACAAATATCGAGGGATGGGAAACCCTGAAGATCACATCAGGGAATTCCAGGTTCATTGCATGCAGGTCGCATATGACGATACTTATCTGATGCGGCTATTTCCTAGAACTTGGCAGGTCCCGCTATAGAATGGTTCTCACACTTACCTTCAGGCATTTGAACATTCCAAGAAATTAGGGATGCATTCATTAGGAACTACGCATGTAACATTGCAATGGATGTCAGTCTCGAAGAACTATACGCTCTAAAACAAGGAAAGAATAAATCTTTTGCTTCATTCCTTCAACGATGGCGATCCAAGGCCAATCAGAGTAAGTGGACCATGCCAGAAGAACAACAAGTTTGCACCATCATCACCAACCTTGAAAGTTGCTTAGTATTTCATCTCAAAGTTCAGGGTATCACTACATATGAACAATTGATCTCCAAGGCGCTCAACATCGAAAGAGCCCTTGTGACTCAACCCATGGAATCAACATCATATCACAAACTGCAAAACAACTGCCCATCATCCAATTACAATGATAAACCACACACATGGGCAAGAAACAAGAACATCACTAATGATGGCATCGCCAATGCCAAGGTGGTCATTAGTGGTCCTCGCCAAAACACACCCACACCACAAAACCAAAATCAACGCCAAAACACTCATCACACAACATACCAACCCAACAACAATCCAACCATCAATAACCTCAATGATCAAAGAGGACCACCCCAACGCAAAACTTATCCCAAACGAAAGTACTCTATCTTGAGGGAACCATTGGAAGACATAATGAAAAAGTTGATCGACGAAAAACTCATCAAACCTCCTACATTTGAAAATTACCAAGAACCTGATGTCATACCCCCTTGGTATAACAAAAATCAACTTTGTTAATTTCATAAAATCAAAGGTCATACCACAAACAATTGCACAAGACTCAAAAACATCATCCAAGATCTCATTGACAAGAAAATCATACATGTGGAACAACCTATCAGAAATCAGGATCTTAAAATCTACACGAATCCGATGTTGAATCATGGCAACAAAGGGAATAAAAATGATAAAGGGAAGGGCAGTGTAAATCATGTGTACGAAATGATCATTGCCTCCCTAAATGAAGATTGCATGGTCATCACCATCAAGGGCGCCCATGCCGAAGATTGTGGAGTCACCACAAGAGGCGGCAAAGTCACCATTGCAGGATCATCCCAACCTAATAGAATCCCTTCATCTAGAGCCGTTCCGCATAGCTACAATGTTGTAGAACAACTCAAGAGAATGCCAACACACATCTCCATCATGGAGTTGTTAAAAATCTCATCAGCGCATAAAAAGATTCTCGAGGAAGCATTAGCCTCATCCACTGTCCCCGCAAATCTCGATGCGGACCAATTCCAAGCTATGGTCAGAAATTTTATAACGCCTAATCTCCTTACATTCTCTAACCAATATTTCCCCGCCCAACCATCTCACAACCGCGCACTTCACTTGGAAGCCATTGTAAACAAGAGCAAAATCAAAAGGGTCCTGGTAGATGGAGGTGCAGGTTTGAACATCTGTTCTCTCAGCCTCATCAAGCAGTTGAAAATATCAGAAGATTCCATTGACAAAGGTAAGGGCATCATGATAAGAGCATATGATGACCAAGAAAGAGTGTCTCAAGGCACAATTAAACTCCCTATTCAAGTAGGGCCAACGCTCATGGAAACCACCTGTTAGGTCTTGGACCTCGAATTACCATATAATATCCTCCTAGGACGCCCATGGATCCATGCGATGGAAGCTGTAGCATCAACCTTCCACCAATGTGTGAAATTTACACATAATGGACAAGAGGTCACCGTCCACGGGGATCCTGAACCGTTTTCATATTGCAAAAATCTTGAGGCCAAGTATTACAAAATCGCCCAAGTGCCAAAGAATGATGAGGGCCCATCCACATTATATATCGACCCTACCACTCTTGCTTCCACTTCTGCGACAGAGACACCCGCCATCCCCACCATCCCCACCATCTCTGATATCAAGCTCATCATCTAGGAGGATGGTTGTGGAAGCTACAAAATCCCTAACAATGCTTTTGTGATAGGAGAGTTACCACAATCTCCTAGATCATGGGGATGCCCACAAGAAAATCAAGCTTCCACATCACAAACCCATCCTCAAAACTTTCCTGAATTCACAAGATGGGGAGAACTTGGCCATGAGATTATTGAAGCAGATCCATCTCACATGTTGTATCAAGATGATAGACTGGTAGCTAATTTACCAATGGACGAAAGAAGCAAGGGCCTACACATGATGCTCGCAATGGGCTACAACAGAAATCAAAGACTGGGACAAAATGACAATGGGCTCATAATACCTATCATGCCAGAGATGCAACCCATAACAAATCTTGGTCTTGGACGTACCCTCCGAGCATAACCATATGTGGCCGAAGTCCTCCGGTTAGAATGGCTAATGTTTCTCCTTAGCTAGTACTAGTACAAGTAGACTCACCAGTAGTCACAGGTAGAGACACCCATAATTTTATCACTGAGCCCTATATTAGTAGCGATGACGAGGATACCATATCCAATCTACCTAGGTTATTTGAGGGCACCACCCTATGTATAATTAGCACCCTCTCCTTTGAAAAAGACCATCCAAATCATGAGATCCATTTAGTGTACCCCCAACTGATCGACTATGACCAACGAGGACCACCAATTCTTGATATATTTGAAAACGATGAGGCACTCTCAGAATTCACAAGATTGAGGGATAACATTCCAGATGGAGATCACAAGGCAGGGTTTATAATGGAGTTGGACACACATGCCTATTATGGGGAAATGATTGAATCCTTTAGTCGCAAAAGTGAGAAGCTAAGAATCATATCCAAGTCCTTGAGTGAAAACCACACTGTGGCACTCTCTGACAAGAAAATAGTAAAAAGAAAGGACATATCCAATGGTGAAAACCTCTCTGAGGCACCTGAGGATGAAGGATTCAATCTTCCTCTAAGAGCTATTCATCAAGAGAAGTTAGCAGTCTTGGCCAAAAAATACAATCCTATCAACCTAGGAACAGAGGAGACCCCACCTATCACATTTTATGCGGAATCATTATTATCAGAAGAGCAAGAACTCCTAGCAGCATTCCTAAGGGAAAGACAAATAAAATTCACATGGAGTTATGCTGACATGCCAGGGCTAGATCCAGAGACTATGGTTCATCATTTAGCAGTGTATCTAGAAGCAAAGCCAGTCAAACAAAAGCTTCGGAAAATGCATCCTCAAATCACTCTGCTAGTCAAAATGGAGCTCAAAAAGTTGTTAGATGTAGGATTTATCCGACCAATTGATTATCCAGAATGGGTGTCAAATTTGGTACCTATTTCAAAACCTGACGGAGCCATTAGAATTTGTATGGACTTCAGAGACTTGAACAAGGCATGTCCAAAGGATGATTTTCCACTTCCTAACATCGACATGATAGTAGACATGATAGCAGGACATGAGATGCTATCACTAATGGATGGATTTTCAAGATACAACCAGATCATGATAGCAAAAGAGGATCAACATAATATGGCTTTCACTTGCCCATGGGGAACCTACTGCTGGAACATGATACCATTCGGCCTAAAGAACGTAGGAGCAACATATCAAAGGGCCATGACATTAATCTTCCATGACATGATCCATAAAATTTTTGAAGACTATGTTGACGACATCCTAGCTAAGTCAAGAAAGAGAAAGGATCATATAGCAACCCTAAGTGCTATCTTTGACAGATTAGAGGAATACAAAGTCAGACTAAACCCTAAGAAGTGCGTCTTCGGCATACAATCAGGTAAATTTTTAGGATACATAGTGTCTATGAGGGGTATCAAGGTGGATCCAGCAAAAGTAAAAGCAATCCTCGGGATGGAAGCACCAAAGACATTAAAACAATTAAGAGGCCTCCAAGACAAGGTCCAATCCATTAGAAGGTTCATAGCACAACTGGCAGACAAGCAGAATCCATATTCACACCTACTCAACAAGGGGGTAGCATACAAATGGGATACAAAGTGCGAAGAGGCATTTAACAAAATAAAGGAATACCTACTGACACCGGCAGTGTTAATTCCAGCTATCCCAAGTAAGCCATTGATCTTATATGTGTCAACAATAGCAGCAGCCCTTGGAGCTCTTCTTGCTCAACATGATGAAAACGGAACGGAGAGGGCTATCTACTATATCAGCAGAACAATGGTCAATCATGAACTAAATTGCTCATTTATTGAGAAAGCTTGCCTCGCAATAGTGTTTGCATCCCAAAAATTCAGACATTACATGTTGGCACACAAGATAAAGCTCATCGCGAAAATTGATCCCCTCAAGTATCTACTATCAAAGGCAATGCTCACAGGAAGAATGGCAAAGTGGGTAATGATATTATCAGAGTAGGACATCGAGTATGTAGAATGGAAAGCCATTAAGGGACAAGTTATTGCAGATCAACTAGCAGAAGCACCCATTTATTCTGAGATCCCTCTTGTCTCAAAATTCCCAGATGAATCCATCTTTAACCTCAATATAACTGACCATTGGAAACTATACTTTGATGGTTCATACACACAACATGGATCAGGAGCTGGTGTCTTCTTCATCACCCCACAAGGGGATTGCATATCAAAGTCATACAAACTGGCATTTCCTTGCACTAACAACATAGCGGAATACGAGGCTTTGACTATAGGCCTCAGGATAGCAGTCCAATGGAACATCATAGCTCTCAAGGTGTATGGGGACTCTCAATTGATCATAAATCAAGTCAATAACGAATATCAAACCAAGGATGATAAGCTCACTCCATACAAGAAATTGGTGGAGACTCTTAAAGAATCTTTCATTAACATAACATTTGAGCAGATTCTAAGAACCAACAACAGAGCAGCAGACGCCATGGCTACAATTGGGTCTCTATTAGACATCCCTCATAATGTGCCGAAATATGAATTTTTGATTGAGCAGCTTCTTGTTCCCACATTCGAGGTACCGGAATTGGAATATGTGTGTGAAATCGTTGGTCCTGGTAATCCTTGGTATCATGACATCTATACATATCTTCGAATAGGAGTCATACCCGCTGACCTACCATCTAGCCTAAAATGAACATTTGTCAAAAAGGCATCCAAATTTGTGATCCTAGGTGATACCCTATACCGTAGAAGCATAGAAGGTACCTTACTGCACTACCTAAATGTTGAGGAGGCATTAACTGCTCTAACCGAGGTTCATAACGGTATCTGTGGCTCACACTCAAGTGGAATGTCCATCACCAAGAAACTGCTGAGGATGGGGTATTACTGGCCCACAATGGAAAGAGAAGCACATGATCATGCTAAAAGGTGTTTACAATGTTAGCAGCATGGGGACCTCATCCATGCTCCAGCTCAAGAGCTTCACCCGATCGTCACACCATGGCCCTTTTCACAGTGGGGACTCGATCTCATTAGGAAAATCACACCCACCTCATCCAATGGCCATAAATTCATCATAACTGCAACTGAGTACTTCACAAAGTGGGTGGAAGTCATACCCATGACATATATCACTAGGAAAAAAATCTCAAAATTTATCCTGAACTATCTCATCTGTCGTTATGGTGTCCCACAAGCCATTATCTCAGATAATGGGACACCATTCAAGAATCAGGATGTCTGTGACTTGTGCGAGAAATTCAAAATCCAACATTGCTTCTCCACCCTGTATTATCCCCAAGGCAATGGCCAAGCAGAAGCCACAAACAAAACCATCCTTAAAATCCTCAAGAAAATAGTCAATGACGCAGGTCGTGACTGGCACTTGTAGCTTAATCCCGCCCTCTGGGCTTATTGAACCAGCATCCGCACACCCACCGGTGCCAACCCCTTCTCCTTGGTCTACAGATCAGAAACCGTACTCCCCATTGAGATCGAGCTCCCATCTCTCAGGATATCACTGCAAAACCTCATCACGGATGAAGAATACAGAGTATCAAGACTAAATGAGTTGGAGTTACTGAATGAGAGACACATAGATGCTTTAAATCACTTGCAAGTCTATCAGAATAGACTCAAATGGAGCTTCAACAAGAAAATCAGAAGCAGGACATTCTAAGTTAGAGAACTGGTCTTAAAAGAAAATCAGAAGAATGTCCCAAACCCAAGCAACAAAGGAAAGTTCAAACCTAATTGGTTAGGACCGTTTGTCATAATAGCAAGTTATAAATCAGGGGCATATCAGTTATCAACACCAGAAGGGGAACCTCTGCAAGAGCCAATAAATAGCTCCCATCTCAAAAAGTTTTATGCCTAATTCTTTCAAGGAATAGAACCAAAAAATCCAAAAAATTAGAAAAAGTCCTCAAAAAATAGTTACTTTGGCAAACAGGCGTCTTGGTGACAACAAAAAAATCAAAAAAGAAAAAAATCAAAAAAAATCAAAAAAATCATCCTCTAGTGAAAACTACTTCGGTGGCACTTTGGGCAAGTACCTTGGTGACAACCTGGCAAACAGGCGCCTTGTGTAAATAAGCACTTTCCATCCACCAGGATATGTATGGCTTGTTCGGCATCATCCCTCCATTTCACTTCCATCATCCATCGCATCTAGGTCTCCATCCATCACACATCCACTCGCATTTGCACCATAGCTTGGTCCTGTGTTCATATCATGATTCCTCCTAGTACTACTCGGCCCATCCTCAAGGTCAGTTTGTCCTACCTTTATTGGAGTAGTCTATTGCATCACATTGGGGGCATGTTCTCATCAGATCAGATTCGTGTATATTCTTAAAGTCCTCAATCTCAGAAAATCCAAAAACATTAGAAAATCAAAAAATCCAAAAACATCAAAAAAGTACAAAATCCAAAAACATCAAAACATATCAAAATCCAAAAACAACTCAAAAATTCATTCAAAAAGTCAAAAACAGAGTCGTCTTGTCGAACTACATCATCTTTGAGCTTGAACGTACGCAAGGTTGGTCTTTGCTCATCCCCCGAGACATTTAGGTCAGTCCTATAGGAGTCTGTCATAATAAATTGACATCTCATCATGTATATCGTCATCTGTAAATTAGTCAAGTCGTCAGTCGAACTACGTAGTCTCTGTGTATATAATGTAGGCAAGGCTAGTTTGTCGACCAGCCCTCAAGACCCCTAGGATAGGTCTTTAGGTTAGTCTCTTGGTCAAAATCTCAGAAAATCCCAAAACATTTGAAAAATCAAAAATCAAAACATTTGTAAAATCTCAAAAAATACCAAAAACAGCCTCAAAATATTGCAAAACATCAAAAACATCCAAATATTTGAAGAAAAATCCACCCGTCTCATCTCGCTTGCACCCGCAATAAGCACCACTCATAATAAACTGATCGTCATCCTCAACCTTTGGTAAAACAATCAGAAACAAGTCTAGTAGGTTTAAAAGTGAAAACTCACAATGTCAGGTCTTAAGTCTAAGTCAGTGCGTAAGCAAGTTGGTTTTCTCTTCGTATCGGTAACACATCATCTGAATTTGTCTCATATCAATCATCCCCTATAAATGAAATGACTTGCCGCCATCCACTAACATGTCCTAGGATGAATCCTTCCTACAATGGGCATTATCTTTTGGCAATAAGTTTTGGTTACAATCTTAGAAAACACATCCTCTTTCCGTTAGCGGTATTGAAGAGCATCAATTTGTTTGTTTACTTGGTCTTTATCTTTTGACTTATCTTATTTTGCACTCATTTCAAGGATGTCTCGATGATATCCCAAAACAGAGGATTTAGAGAAAGAGGAATGGGGCAATGATCATTATCTTTTGTCTGTTGTGATTGTTGGACGTTCTTGTAATATAACCTTGGAAAATACTTGCTTTGTTAGGTATGTATGGAAGAGGTCTAGGGAAACTTGTTGACTATTACAAGGATAGGTTTACCTTTCTGTGTTTTGGTCTGAGGTGTCTGAAACTTTTGAAGTGCATCCTAGCAAGGTTTCTGTATGTCAGGTATGAATAAGAATACTCCTATCTAATTATCGAGTCAAAGTCCATCACACTGGGTACAACGCCATCCTGGTTTTCTATACCTCGATGGATTGTAACACGTGTGTTATCAAACATAAGAAAATATGGCCCTTTGAAAATCCCAATTCCTCGGCAAGTAATAATCATCATCATCATCATCGTCATCATCTACACTTGTGTCATCTTGCGTCTTGTTGAAATGACTTCTTTTCTTACTAACCACACTAACAAGGTACTATGGCAGTTGATCATCATCACCATCATCATCATTGATCTTACATCCACAAATCATTAGCATATCACATGCATATTGCATAAACATATCATATAGAAACCATAAGCATATCATATAGGAAACATCACATTTCTTATCATGATAAAAATAGGTTATCATAAACATCCATAAATAGGTGCATCCATGTCATTGCATTTCACCCATTACATTACATCTCATGGCATTATATCAATCATTGCATAAACATTCATTTTCATTTCATTTCATATTACTATCTAAATCATCACATAGCATCTACAAAAACATTCCATAATCATCTTTGCATAATCATAAGCAATAGGTATATAAGCATTTAATTCATTACGCATACCACTTTGCATTAACATATCATTGCATCATATACATCATCATTTAGGATAATAACATTTGTTACTCTAAGCATCTCATAACACCATTTCATTAGCATCATATCATGACCATCGCATCATATCACATTCATCTATAAATCATCTCATACATAAGCATATTTCACACATCATTGCATATACCATAGATCATATCATATATCACATATTGCATCAGCGTAAAATAAATCATCATATAGATAACATCATTGCACATCATATCATAGGTAAGCATAATATAGTTCTGTTAGTCAAACATCATTGCAAAGCATATAGAAATAAACCATCCATGCATAAATAAAAGAACACATTGCATCACATCAAAATCGGCTCATATATATATCATATCATCAACTGTCATAGTATAAAGAATAATTAGATCGCTGTACATATATGTCAATCAATACAAAATGCCCATCAGGCTATCAAAAATGAGCCCATAAGGCACAAAAAGTGTGTATCATCTAGATCACACTCGATCTCTATGAATGTTGCCCTCACCCCTGTCACCATGACCCTCTGGTGGTCTCTGACTGGCCCGCTCTGAGTACTCAAGGACCCAATCTGCTCTAGGTATAGTCTCATGGTAAGCCCGACGGTAGTACTCTATCTCCCGAATATTATCCCTATAGGATCGCATCGGCACTGTACCCTGGGATGAGGAGGCTATCATGCTCTCAATCTACTACTTACGGCCTAGCTCTGTGGCTGCTTATAGCTCTGCAGCCCATCTCTGCTGCACTACCTGATCCCTCTCTGCTATGAGTTGCTCCCTCTCAACCCGTGCCTGGTCCCTCTCGGCTATCACTACCTGAACTTGTGCCTGTAACAATAAAATCAAGGCATCCCATGCGTCTGCCTGCCCTGCTGGCTGTACCCATGGCTGCACGTGAGGCTGGTCCTCACCCTCGAATCGTGGTGGTGGGACTAGCGGATCCTGCTGCTGATCTTGCATATGGAAGTCCCCGTGACCTAGTGGAACTAGGGGCACCCCTGGTGGATCCTGCCGAATCTCAACCCTTGGTCCTCGTCCTTGTCCTCGTCCTCTCCCCCTGCCTCTGACCCTGTGTGCCTCTGGATCCTCACCTGGAATGGTCAATCGTAGGGGAGGTCTGAACCAATCTCTGAAGGCCTGTGTGGTGCCTAGATCTGCTGGGCCCTGATCATAAGCCCATGGTCGAGCTACCAACTGCCAGAAGTTGTCAATTGCCTCTACGGTAGGAATTTCAGGCCCCAATGACACCTGTGTCATGCTGCGTGTAAAGATGGCCACATAACCATCATCAGGCCAATCTTGTGGCTCTCTAAACTGACGTTGTACGCACCCAGGCAAGTATCTCTCAGTCATAGTGTGCTCCCACCCCTGTATGTATTGATCCTGGTGGCAGTAGAAGAGCTAAGCAGCATCGTCGGCCCACCCAGGCTGACCAAGGTATGGACGCCAAGTAAACACAAAGCATCTCATCTAGGACTCGCCTCCAGTAGGGGATCCCATGCTTGCCAGTGTGTGCGAAGGACACACCGCCTCTGTATAGTGCTACGAGGGCAACTTCTGCCCCCATCAGAACCGAGACTACCCATGGACGTAGCACAGAAATGTGCTCCCACACCCAAACATGTAGGAGTGTCACTCTGGCCCCCAACGCTCTGCCATCCACATAAACATACTTATGTAAATCCATGTAAAGTGAGGCAAGAAGGACAGGCCCCCATGCAAACCGAATAGGCCTGTCCCAGACCATCCTCTCCCAGCAGTATCCCCAACCCGGAATGAAATACCGTCCTCATTTGTCTGGGGCAACCAGACTTGAAATGATCGCTGCAACTGCCCAGCGGAAGGGAGGTGCTATAACTCTGTACCGCTCCAGCTCAATCTGACCCTCGCAATAAATAATGTCTTGAGTGGCGAGGACTCTAACGCAATGCTCGCGTCCCTCCTCCATATCGTAGATCACCCGGAAACCATGAATGGGCAATCATAGTATGTGCTAGATGTCCTCCAAGGTGACGATCGCTTCGCCGATGGGAAGATGAAACAACGACGTCTCGCTGTGCCACCTCTCGGCCAGCGCTGACAGCATCCCGAGGTGTGTGCGCACGGGCGCTGTGTATGCAATATGCCATAGGCCAATGGTACCCAGTTGGTCCTAGTATCGATCGCTCAAGACCCATAGAACGCTCACCAAATCCCGCAACCAGTGCTCTTGAGAATAAAGCTCCCTAGGCCCGTCCTGCATCAAGGAAAGTCAACAAGTTAAATTTTTTGGAAAAATCTTGGCCCAGTGCTCCAAGCTTGCTTCCAGCGGCGCAATTTGTGATGGCGTCGCAGTTTGAGTTTCCTCAAACTCCGACGCTGGACCCTAAATTCAGTCAAAAAGCGTCGCCGCATCGCACTTTAGCCCCAACATCGCAATTTTCATGAAAAGGGTGCCACCATGGCACACTTTTCCCAAACTGGCCTGCCGAGCCTGAGCCCAGCGGCGGAGTTTCTAAACTCCAAACTGCACCCCTGTAGTGCTAAACAGCACCGCTATAGCGCAAAAAGGTAATTAGCGGTGCACTTTAAACACCGAGCGGCGCTATAATAGCACCGTTGGAGGCAAGCTCTCTTTTAAACATGTAATAAATGCATTAAATGAAAAAATTAAGCTTAGATAAGGGTCACATACCGAGGCACTGATGCCAGGTGGCCACTGGTAGGTCTAAACTCAGTCCGAAATGTGTAGAGGAAGCTATCATTGCGCCATATTGTTGGAGGGTCAGAGCTCGAATCTCAAGGTTTGCTAGCGAAGGTGTGTGAAAATGACTTGAAAGTGACCCCTCAGGCCCCTTTTAAGCCTAAAAATTAGGGTTTTTTGACCGTCTAGGGCTATCCTACTAGGGTTTCAGTCCCCCAAACCTATTTTCGTCCGTTTGAGGCTTGTTTTTCATCATTTTATTGCGTTTAGACATGTTTTTAGCCTCTTGGACCCCTTTCGGACCTGTCAAGGCACTTTGTTACCTTTTTCGCGAGATCATCCAAAAAAATTTTAAATTTTCGTCTGATCTCTCGAAGGGGCATTATATTGGCATATTTCTCTCGCTAGGCAGCATTGGGGCAAGTTTTAAAATATCAAAAAAATTTGGCTTTGATCAAGATCGTTTATTCTTTGAACCAATGCAACGAGTGTATTGCTTCAAAGAGGGGCAAAATGTAGACATCGAAAATATACTGATTGACATCGTGCATTCAATCCTGACTTACTAACATCGTTTCTTCCTAAATCATCCCTCGGTCTAAGTATTTAATCAAATTCCCCTATCTGATTAAATTCATCAATAATCCTCTCTTGGTTAAATAAATCACTTTATCCGAATCAAGTCATTTCTCTTGTTAATTAAATCAATCTATTTGATCTAATTATCCCTATTTAATTAAATAATCAATTTATTTGATTAAATCTCTAAAGTCTATTCATTAAATTAAATAAATTAAAACCTTATTTGATTTAAACTAACACCATCCCTTTTAATTAAATAAATCAAAATAATTATTTAATTAGCCTTTTATCATATTCCTCTCTTATTTGATTTGAATAAATCCATAAATCTAAGTCAAATAAGTCACATCATCTAATCTCCTATTAAATTACTTAAACCTTTGATTAATTTAACCTCATCTCATCTCACATCCTCTAGATAATGCAAGTTGCATATGAAAATAGATTTAATTCATTTATTAAATCTCTATTTTCCTCACAAGGCATCTTTTGGAATATTCTCTCAATTTGAATTCAAAAATTCCAAGTCAACATGTACATCCAACAAGGCATTTAAAACCTCTTACATGTCCTTTTCCTTGAGCCATGTGGCATTTATTGCATTTTCCCTTCCCTCTTGCATGTCATTTCAACAAATTTGAAATTCAAATATTGGCATTTATTGGCACAAACCCCAAATCTTGCACAACCATCATCCATTCATAGCTTGACAAGTGGCATCATATCATTGGATGAATGTTAGTCCCACATTGCTCAAATTTGGACATTCATCCATCTTGAAATCCTATAAATGAAGAGCTCCTCTCCTCATTTTATCATCCACAAACATTGCAAAGTTACCATGCTAAAATACTTAGCCATTCTCATCCATCATTTGAATTCTTAGCTAGGCTTTTTGTAGATTTGGCTTGGAGTTCTCATCTTTCATCAAAAGTGGATCAATATCATCTTCAACATATCAAGATTTCATCATAGGAATTGGGAAAGGGCCAATTTTCACATCAAATTGGCACCAATTCCCCTATGGGATCAAATGTTTGCTTCTCTAATTAGGATTAAATCTAGTTTTATCTTTTGTATTGTGTTCTTCATCAATTTCTTTCCTATTTTGAGTTTGCAAATGGATTTCATGGGGAATCCTTATTTTAGCTTGTAATTCCTTGTCTAACTCGTTTATTCATGTTGTTTTGCAGGTACTAGGAAAAGGGTTTGCACAGTATGTGTTGCCGACATTTCAGACGACAATATAGACACGGATGATGGGGTCAGATAATGTGATGTATGCGTAGGAAGATCATGATGGACACTTGTACCAACCCTTACTCCTCAGCAAGCACTTGTAGTACCCTGATCATGGCCAGGAGCATCATGAGGAGGCAAATAACTCTATAAAAATAACACATTTTAGTTCATGACATAAAAGAGTACAAAATATAAAACAATGAATGAACTTATATTATAATTAAAGACCTCATGAAAGCTTACTTGCAAGTTTTGTAATCTCTCTGTCAATACTTTAACCCTCTTTCTTATCTCATCTGTTTGAGGCACTTTGAACATCAACTTAGTCATTTCTTCATTGCATTTTTTCATGAGCTTCTTTATCGTATCGAAAGGGTTTGTTGAATAAGCGATGTCATCATCACAAAATATTGACTACACCTCACTATGGATGCTCTTCTCTACTGCGGGTGCCTTTCCCCAATCAGTCAACTACAACAAGAATATTAAAAACATTATCGAAATTAACCCAAAAAACTTATGAAAAAAACATAATAATAAAACATTTTGCTCGTATCTAATTTGTACAATTACAATGAGGTAAACCTATCGGGTAGAAGCGCCTGAAGATACATTGCAATTTGTACTTTGGGCCAGAGCCTTCTCCATACGATCAGTGTCCCCCTATGACAAAAATTAAATATAAAAACATTACCAAAATGAAACCAATAGACTTATGAAAAAACATAAGAATAAAATGGTATATTGGAGTCATTAATTGGAGGTTGGGTAAAATGGTACATAGTATGTACCACCCCCATAGTAACTGTGTTTGTAACTAAGCGATTCAAATTGTAATCGATTAGCAACTCTTCCCCTGCAATTATTAATTTTATTGCACATACGAATACATGGTTTCCCTCATGCACCTTGAATATGCAATTGGGTTGCTTATTTGTTGACCCAGGTCATGTATTGTTTATAAACCCTACAATATTCCCTGATATTTTTGGCCTTCCGTCAATGTACATAGCCACTCCTTTATTTTGATCCTTATCTTTTAGTTGTATATAATTTGCTGACAGTGCATACCTACGCATACTTCGTGTATATCAAACCAGTTGCATCCAATCTTTGTAACTGTAACAGGGTCCAACATACTCTATCAATTCAGTAACTTTGTCGTAATAGACCTTTATTCCATTCATAGAAAATAGGCCCAAACTATGTAATGACGATGGTGCTATGCAATATATCCTCTCGTTGACACAAAAATCGGTGTTTATTGGAGGAAGTTCCTTGGGTACCCATTGTTTCTGTAGATATTTGTACCTCAAGGGCACCTCAACATCGCCTATGCTCTCATCATCATAAGAACATGACCCCCCTTCAGCAAGAAAAAATTCCATGCATTTATAGAATTTTCTTCTAATCTTTTGACCTCTAGTTGATCTCCCTCTTTTAGACATACTACATGTCTCGCTTTCCCCTTCTCTTCCTGAATTTCCCTTGCTCAAGGAAGACAGATTTGACAAATACCTATTTTATGGTACCTGCACTCATAAGGATTTTGGATGAAGTTATTTCATGGTGATGTGATCCCAAGGTGACCTTATGATTAATCTATCATTTCATCGTTAGAATTTCACAGGTTATAAGGTAATCAAGTCTTGATAGATTGCAAGATATTGTTACTACCATCCAAATGTGTCCATCACAAATCAAATCTACTTAACGTTTTAACTCCCAAACTTTGTAACAAGTGTTAAATGTGACTATGGTCCACCAGTTACACAACCAAGGACTCAAATGTATTCTCTAAATGTAACTAAAGGACTTTTTCTCTTCATTCAAGTAAATAAACTTGAAGGGAAACACCACCAAGTGGTTCATTGGACACCTACATGACTAAAAATAGCAGCAAATTTACATTTAATTTCCATATGTCTAAGTGGTTAACGGGGAGGGAGTGTTTACTAGGCCTGGTTAAGTCATCATAAGTTTACGCTTTAGCAATAAATTTTTTTTAAGTCATATTAAATCTTCCTATGTCTAATTGCTAGGAGATTTTTGGTATGTTTTAAGGTAGGATGATTGATGAAAGAGCCCAAAGACTAGCCTTTCTCCATGGTATCCAGTACACATAGAGCGGTCTTCTCTTATACGGTTGGACATGATTTAAAGAACTTAGCTAGGAATTATTCATTTAACCTAAGGTTTTCTCATAATGCCATCATTGGAAAAGTATGATCAAATTCTTCTATTATGAAGAATTGGTCTATGTGCCTCTAGTAATCACTATAAATGTTTGTAAGGATAAAATGACTAATTGCATCAAGTAGGAGAGAATCAACTTTGAGTTCTTCAAAGATTATATTCCTCTATTCATAATTTTTAAGGGTTGTGTGTGGAGGAGGTTATCACTACCAAGAAGAGAGGAGACCTTTCCTTGTATTCTTTTATAATTTTCATTATTCTTATTTATTTTACACCTACATTTACAAATACACATACATATGCATTTATTGTTTTCATTTATTTCTCATGTAGTTTAATAGTTTGATCGATTTCATATTATATGTGTTGAAGACTTTAGAATTTCAATTACATTAATTTATGGATATGTTGTATCTATAACACTACAAAACCATATGCTCTTTGCATTTACACTTGCATTTAGAAATACACATTTATATACATAGATATAGATTTCTTTAATGATATGTTGCATTTATTGTTCTAGGAGAGCATCCAAGAATTGCATTTACATTTACATTAAAAAATACATATATATATATGTGTGTGTGTATGTATATCATTTATATTCAGTGTTCAAAAACAACCCATTAATCTGCACATGGATAAAAATCATAAAATTAGATCTCCCATACATGTTTTGTTGAAACCTAGGCTTGAACCTCTCCATTTCACATGCTTTTCTTCACAAAACTATTGAGGACAGCAGCTATACCTTCTTTATTTCTCATCCTATGCCCTATTCATGCATCCTACAATTACAACAAGATCCACGCTGCCTCTTTACACAAGCTACAATAATCACAAAAATTGTAAGAGCCACTTTATATCATGTTTGGACTAGAAAACCCTGAAAAACAGTGTAACTCAGATTGTGATTTGTTGGTGAGCTATATGGACAAAATCATTACCACCAACTCATTCTTGGAGAAGAGAAGCAAATCAGGTGGTAGTTAAGTACAAACCTTATAGTGTCAAGGTGAATGAGGTGATCAATTTTGATTGGCCAACTGATGAAGAGTACAAGGCGGTCCAATTGGCTGGTGACACGTGTGTTTTCTGGTCCGATGCTTGTTTGCTCCTCCTTTTTTCTATAAGAAGGATTTCAAGGCCAGAAATCCTGAGATTAGCAAAGTTAGATATTTTTGGTTGAGTCTAGATGAAGTTAGAGAAAATTGTAAAATCTAATGGTTTTTTAGGAAAATGCAATTTAGGTTTTGAATTGTGAGTTGATGTTTTTATAATGATCTTGGCATTTGAATTGATATGAGAGATTAATTCAAACTCATATCTCTCCATTGTACAAAGCATATCACGAGTTTTGAATAAAAATGAAATTAAAGGGTTGTTTCATTCATCTCCAGCTTTGTTGTGGTGTGTATGATTCTTGTTTTAGAGTTTAATTCAAAGGAATTAATTAAAATGCTTAGATAGGTTGTAGGTGGATATGTTATGTATAAGCTATTTTATTTTTTGTCTTATCTTATACCATTTTACGAGAATGGGGTGCCAATGTACGAGAAGATCTTTAGAAACTAGGCATGAAAATTGAAGGTTAAAGAGAATGGGGGTGCCAAACTTACAGTACTCATTGCCCCTTGGTCGTCAATTTTTCGTGAGTGCCCTCAACCTCATCCTCGTCCCTGGTATTGACCTTGTTTTCGCTCCTCCAAACTCTTGGCGTTGATAGTGACCTTGTTTTCACTCCTCCAAACTCTTCATTGGCTCTAGTATTGACCTTGTTTTAACTCCAAACTCTTCCTCGACGCTGGTATTGACCTTGTTTTCACTCCTCCAAACTCTTCCTCGGCGCTGGCATTGACCTTGTTTTCACTACAAACTCTTCCTCGGTGATGGCATTGACCTTTCACTTCTCCAATTTGACGAGCTACAACTTGGTTTCGTTAGCTTTTACAGTATGTTAATTAAGTTCAAAATTTTGGTGCCATTTAGCTAGGTTTTAATATTCTACAATATAGTTAAGTATATATTAGCTATATTTTACATAATAAATAATATAATTATTCAACTTATTATAATTAGATATTATATTCTTTAACAAAATTATTAAATACGTATAGAATTATTATAGTTAATAATTAATAATAAGTATATTTTTATATAATACAAAATATAATTAATATAAGATATATTTAATATAATAGTAATATATATTAATATGAGAGAGAGAAACTAAATTTTAATTGGTTGTTTCATGTCAACAATCCAAGGATGGCATGTGTCCTTGGGGAGTTATGCTCAAGGTAGCATGCCATTTGATTAAAGATATGATAGTTCTCCTTTAAGACCTCTTCAATGTACCCATTGCACACTTAAGGAGACAAAGATAAATATAGGAAGAAAATATAGAGAGAGAGGGAGATAATGACAAACATACAAATAGAAAGGGAGACAAAGAGATAGAGAGGGGTAGAGAGATAAAGAGATAAGGATGAATAGATAGAGATATAGGGAGGGTGATTGATATATATCTCCCTGTCGCTCTCTATATCTCCCACTATCTATGTCACTCTTGCCTCTTCCTCCCTCTATCTATTGAGTTATCTCTCCCTCTCCCCCTTTCTCTCTCATTCACTCCATCTCTCCTTCCATCTCTCCTACTCTATATTTCTATTTCTATTTCTCT
>VDFB02256132.1:239607605-239621120 GCA_007258455.2 Sequoia sempervirens | reverse complement strand
GAGATGGAGGGAGAGATGGAGTGAATGAGAGAGAAAGGGGGGGGAGGGAGAGATAGCTCAATAGATAGAGGGAAGAGGGAGTGACATAGATAGTGGGAGATATAGAGATATAGAGAGTGACAGGGAGATATATATCAATCACCCTCCCTATATCTCTATCTATTCATCCTTATCTCTTTATCTCTCTACCTCTCTCTATCTCTTTGTCTCCCTTTCTATTTGTATGTTTGTCATTATCTCCCTCTCTATATTTTCTTCCCTATATTTATCTATGTCTCCTTAAGTGTGCAATGGGTACATTGAAGAGGTCTTAAAGGAGAATTATCATATCTTTAATCAAATGGCATGCTACCTTGAGCATAACTCCCCAAGGACACATGCCATCCTTGGATTGTTGACATGAAACAACCAATTAAAATTTAGTTTCTCTCTCTCATATTAATATATATTACTATTATATTAAATATATCTTATATTAATTATATTTTGTATTATATAAAAATATACTTATTATTAATTATTAACTATAATAATTCTATACGTATTTAATAATTTTGTTAAAGAATATAATATCTAATTATAATAAGTTGAATAATTATATTATTTATTATGTAAAATATAGCTAATATATACTTAACTATATTGTAGAATATTAAAACCTAGCTAAATGGCAACGTGTAAATTTTGAACTTAAATTAACATAATCAGAAAAGCTAACGTAAAACCAAGCGTAGCTCGTCAAATTGGAGAAGTGAAGTTATCAATGCCAAGACCGGTGAAGAGTGCCGAAAGAAAACAAGGTCAATGTCACGAGGAAGAGTTTGGAGGAGTGAAAACAAGGTCAATACCAGCGTCGAGGAAGAGTTTGGAGTTAAAACAAGGTCAATACTAGAGCCAATGAAGAGTTTGGAGGAGTGAAAACAAGGTCACTATCAACGCCAAGAGTTTGGAGGAGCGAAAACAAGGTCAATACCAGGGACGAGGATGAGGTTGAGGGCACTCACGAAAAATTGACGACCAAGGGGCAATGAGTACTGTAAGTTTGGCACCCCCATTCTCTTTAACCTTCAATTTTCATGCCTAGTTTCTAAAGATCTTCTCGTACATTGGCACCCCCATTCTCATAAAATCGTATAAGATAAGACAAAAAAAATAAAATAGCTTATACATAAACATATCCACCTACAATCCCCATTCAAGCATTTTAATTAATTCCTTGAATTAAACCTAAAACAAGAATCATACACACCACAACAGTGAGATGAACGAAACAACCCTTGATCATTTTATTCAAAACTCAGATATGCTTGTACAATGGAGAGACATGAGTTTGAATTAATCATATCAATTCAAATGCTAGTACTGTCATAAAACATCAAATCCTCATGAATTCAAAACCTAAATTGCATTTTCCCTAAAACCATTAGACTTTACAATTTTCTCTGCAACTTCATCTAGACTCAACCAAAAATATCGAACTTGCTAATCTGTACTTCTGGCCTTGAAATCCTTCTTATAGAAAAAGGAGGAGCAAACAAGCATTGGGCCAGAAAGCACATGTGTCACTAGCCAGTTGGACCGCCTTGTACTCTTCATCAGTTGGCCAATCAAAATTGATCACCTCATTCACCTTGACACTATAAGGTTTGTACTTAACTACCACCTGATTTGCTTCTCTTTCAAAAGACTCCAAGAATGAGTTGGTGGTAATGATTTTGTCCATACAGCTCACCAACAAATCACAATCTGAGTTACACTGTTTTTCAGGGTTTTCTAGTCCAAACATGATATAAAGTGGCTCTTACAATTTTTGTGATTATTGTAGCTTGTGTAAGAGGCCGCATGGATACTGTTGTAATTGTAGGATGCATGAATAGGGCATAGGATGAGAAATAAAGAAGGTATAGCTGCTGTCCTCAATAGTTTTGTGAAGAAAAGCATGTGAAATGAGAGGTTCAAGCCTAGGTTTCAACAAAACATGTATGGAAGATCTAATTTTATAAATTTTTATCTATGTGCAGATTTAATGGGTTGTTTCTGAACACTAAATATAAATGATATACATACATTATACACACACACATATGTATGTATATGTATTTTTAAATATAAATGTAAATGCAATTCTTTGGATGCTCTCTCCTAGAACAATAAATGCAACATATCATTAAATAAATCTATATCTATGTATATAAATGTGTATTTCTAAATGCAAGTGTAAATCAAAAGAGCATATGGTTTTGTAGTGTTATAGATACAACATATCCATAAATTAATGTAATTGAAATTCTAAATTCTTCAACACATATAATATGAAATCGATCAAACTATTAAACTACATGAGAAGTAAATGAAAACAGTAAATGCATATGTATGTGTATTTGTAAATGTAAGTGTAAAATAAATAAGAATAATGAAAATTATAAAAGAATACAAGGCAAGGTCTCCTCCCTTCTTGGTAGTGATAACCTCCTCCACACACAGCCCTTAAAATTTATGAATAGAGGAATATAATCTTTGAAGAACTCAAAGTTGATTCTCTCCTACCTGATGCAATTAGTAATTTTATCCTTACAAACATTTATAGCGATTACTAGAGGCACATAGACCAATTCTTCATAATAGAAGAAATTTGATCATACTTTTCAATGATGGCATTAGAGAAAACCTTAGGTTAAATGAATAATTCTAGCTAAGTTCTTTTAAATCATGTCAACCCATATAGAGACTGCTCCTATGTGTACCTGGATACCATGGAGAAAGGCTAGTCTTTGGGCTCTTTCATCAATCATCCTACCTTAAAACATACCAAAAATCTCCTAGCAATTAGACATAGGAAGATTTAATATGACTTAAAAAAAATTTATTGCTAAAGCGTAAACTTATGATGACTTAACCAGGCCTAGTAAACACTCCCTCCCCGTTAACCACTTAGACATATGGAAATTAAATGTAAATTTGCTGCTATTTTTAGTCATGTAGGTGTCCAATGAACCACTTGGTGGTGTTTCCCTTCAAGTTTATTTACTTGAATGAAGAGCAAAAGTCCTTTAGTCACATTTAACACATTTGGACGGTAGTAACAATATCTTGCAATCTATCAAGACTTGATTACCTTATAACCTGTGAAATTCTAACGATGAAATGATAGATTAATCATAATGTCACCTTGGGATCACATCACCATGAAATAACTTCATCCAACATCCTTATGAGTGCAGGTACCACAAAATAGGTATTTGTCAAATCTGTCTTCCTTGAGCAAGGGAAATTCAGGAAGAGAAGGGGAAAGCGAGACATGTAGTATGTCTAAAAGAGGGAGATCAACTAGAGGTCAAAAGATTAGAAGAAAATTCCATAAATGCATGGAATTTTTTCTTGCTGAAGGGGGGTCATGTTCTTATGATGATGAGAGCATAGGCGATGTTGAGGTGCCCTTGAGGTACAAATATCTACAGAAACAATGGGTACCCAAGGAACTTCCTCCAATAAACACCAATTTTTGTGTCAACGAGGGGATATATTGCATAGCACCATCGTCATTACATAGTTTGGGCCTATTTTCCATGAATGGAATAAAGGTCTATTACGACAAAGTTACTGAATTGATAGAGTATGTTGGACCCTATTACAGTTACAAAGATTGGATGCAACTGGTTTGATATACACGAAGTATGCGTAGGTATGCACTGTCAGCAAATTATATACAACTAAAAGATAAGGATCAAAATAAAGGAGTGGCTATGTACATTGACGGAAGGCCAAAAATATCAGGGAATATTGTAGGGTTTATAAATAATACATGACCTGGGTCAACAAATAAGCAACCCAATTGCATATTCAAGGTGCATGAGGGAAACCATGTATTCGTATGTGCAATAAAATTAATAATTGCAGGGGAAGAGTTGCTAATCGATTACAATTTGAATCGCTTAGTTACAAACACAGTTACTATGGGGGTGGTACATACTATGTACCATTTTACCCAACCTCCAATTAATGACTCCAATATACCATTTTATTCTTATGTTTTTCATAAAGTCTATTGGTTTCATTTTGGTAATATTTTTATATTTAATTTTTGTCATGGAGTGGACTAGCGATAGAAGTATGGAAGGCTCACAGCCCAAAGTACAAATTACCAATGTCTTGGTAGCTTCTACCCACGATAGGTTTACCTCATTGTAATTGTACAAATTAGATCTGAGCAAAATGTTTTATTATTATGTTTTTTTTCATAAGTTTATTGGGTTAATTTCGATAATGTTTTTAGTATTCTTGTTGCAATCGACTGATTGGCGAAAGGCACCAGCAGTAGAGGAGAGCATCCATAGTGAGGTGCAGTCAATATTTTATGATGATGACATAGCTTATTCAACAAACCCTTTCGATACGATAAAGAAGCTCATGAAAATATGCAATGAAGAAATGACTCAATTGATGTTCAAAATGCCTCAAGCGGATGAAATAAGAAAAGGGTTAAAAGTATTGTGAGAGAGATTACAAAACTTGCAAGTAAGCTTTCATTAGGTCTTTAATTATAACATAAGTTCATTCATTGTTTTATATTTTGTACTCTTTTATGTCATGAACTAAAATGTGTTATTTTTATAGAGTTATTTGCCTCCTCATGATGCTCCTGGCCATGATCAGGGTACTACAAGTGCTTGCTGAGGAGTAAGGGTTGGTACAAGTGTCCATCATGATCTTCCTACGCATACATCACATTATCTGACCCCATCATCCGTGTCTATATTGTCGTCTGAAATGTCGGCAACACATACTGTGCAAACCCTTTTCCTAGTACCTGCAAAACAACATGAATAAACGAGTTAGACAAGGAATTACAAGCTAAAATAAGGATTCCCCATGAAATCCATTTGCAAACTCAAAATAGGAAAGAAATTGATGAAGAACACAATACAAAAGATAAAACTAGATTTAATCCTAATTAGAGAAGCAAACATTTGATCCCATAGGGGAATTGGTGCCAATTTGATGTGAAAATTGGCCCTTTCCCAATTCCTATGATGAAATCTTGATATGTTGAAGATGATATTGATCCACTTTTGATGAAAGATGAGAACTCCAAGCCAAATCTACAAAAAGCCTAGCTAAGAATTCAAATGATGGATGAGAATGGCTAAGTATTTTAGCATGGTAACTTTGCAATGTTTGTGGATGATAAAATGAGGAGAGGAGCTCTTCATTTATAGGATTTCAAGATGGATGAATGTCCAAATTTGAGCAATGTGGGACTAACATTCATCCAATGATATGATGCCATATCCAAGCTATGAATGGATGATGGTTGTGTTATTGCAAGATTTGGGTTTTGTGCCAATAAATGCAAATATTTGAAATTCAAATTTGTTGAAATGACATGCAAGAGGGAAAGGAAAATGCAATAAATGCCACATGGCTCAAGGCAAAGGACATGTAAGAGGTTTTAAATTCCTTGTTGGATGTACATGTGTTGACTTTGGAATTGCAATTCAAATTGAGAGAATATTCCAAAAGATGCCTTGTGAGGAAAATAGAGATTTAATAAATGAATTAAATCTATTTTCATATGCAACTTGCATTATCTAGAGGATGTGACATGAGATGAGGTTAAATTAATCAAAGGTTTAATTAATTTAATAGGAGATTAGATGATGTGACTTATTTGACTTAGATTTATGGATTTATTCAAATCAAAGAAGAGAGGAATATGATAAAAGGCTAATTAAATAATTATTTTGATTTATTTAATTAAAAGGGATGGTGTTAGTTTAAATCAAATAAGGTTTTAATTTATTTAATTTAATGAATAGACTTTAGAGATTTAATCAAATAAATTGATTATTTAATTAAATAGGGATAATTAGATCAAATAGATTGATTTAATTAACAAGAGAAATGACTTGATTCGGATAAAGTGATTTATTTAACCAAGAGAGGATTATTGATGAATTTAATCAGATAGGGGAATTTGATTAAATACTTAGACCGAGGGATGATTTAGGAAGAAATGATGTTAGTAAGTCAGGATTGAATGCACGATGTCAATCAGTATATTTTCGATGTCTACATTTTGCCCCTCTTTGAAGCAATACACTCGTTGCATTGGTTCAAAGAATAAACAATCTTGATCAAAGCCAAATTTTTTTGATATTTTAAAACTTGCCCCAATGTTGCCTAGCGAGAGAAATATGCCAATATAATGCCCCTTCGAGAGATCAGATGAAAATTTTAAATTTTTTTGGATGATCTCGCGAAAAAGGTAACAAAGTGCCTTGATAGGTTCGAAAGGGGTCCAAGAGGCTAAAAACATGTCTAAACGCAATAAAATGATGAAAAACAAGCCTCAAACGGACGAAAATAGGTTTGGGGGACTGAAACCCTAGTAGGATAGCCCTAGACTGTCAAAAAACCCTAATTTTTAGGCTTAAAAGGGGCCTGAGGGGTCACTTTCAAGTCATTTTCACACACCTTCGCTAGCAAACCTTGAGATTCGAGCTCTGACCCTCCAACAATATGGCGCAATGATAGCTTCCTCTACACATTTCGGACTGAGTTTAGACCTACCAGTGGCCACCTGGCATCAGTGCGTCGGTATGTGACCCTTATCTAAGCTTAATTTTTTCATTTAATGCATTTATTACATGTTTAAAAGAGAGCTTGCCTCCAACGGTGCTATTATAGCGCCGCTCGGTGTTTAAAGTGCACCGCTAATTACCTTTTTGCGCTATAGCGGTGCTGTTTAGCACTACAGGGGTGCAGTTTGGAGTTTAGAAACTCCGCCGCTGGGCTCAAGCTCGGCAGGCCAGTTTGGGAAAAGTGTGCCATGGTGGCACCCTTTTCATGAAAATTGCGATGTTGGGGCTAAAGTGCGACGCGGCGATGCTTTTTGACTGAATTTAGGGTCCAGCGTCAGAGTTTGAGGAAACTCAAACTGCGACGCCATCACAAATTGCGCCGCTGGAAGCAAGCTTGGAGCACTGGGCCAACATTTTTCCAAAAAAATTAACTTGTTGACTTTCCTTGATGCAGGACGGGCCTAGGGAGCTTTATTCTCAAGAGCACTAGTTGCGGGATTTGGTGAGCGTTCTATGGGTCTTGAGCGATCGAGACTAGGACCAACTGGGTACCGTTGGCCTATGGCATATTGCATACACAGCGCCCGTGCGCACACACCTCGGGATGCTGTCAGCGCTGGCCGAGAGGTGGCACAGCGAGACATCGTTGTTTCATCTTCCCATCGGTGAAGCGATCGTCACCTTGGAGGACATCTAGCACATACTACGATTGCCCATTCATGGTTGCCAGGTGATCTACGATATGGAGGAGGGACGCGAGCACTGCGTTAGAGTCCTCGCCACTCAAGACATTATTTATTGCGAGGGTCAGATTGAGCTGGAGCGGTACAGAGTTATAGCACCTCCCTTCCACTGGGCAGTTGCAGCGATCATTTCAAGTCTGGTTGCCCTAGACAGATGGGGACGGTATTTCATTCCGGGTTGGGGATACTGCTGGGAGAGGATGGTCTGGGACAGGCCTATTCGGTTTGCATGGGGCCCTGTCCTTCTTGCCTCACTTTACATGGATTTACATAAGTATGTTTATGTGGATGGCAGAGCGTTGGAGGCCAGAGTGACACTCCTACATGTTTGGGTGTGGGAGCACATTTCTGTGCTACGTCCATGGGTAGTTTTGGTTCTGATGGGGGCAGAAGTTGCCCTCGTAGCACTATACAGAGGCGGTGTGTCCTTCACACACACTGGCAAGCAAGGGATCCCCTACTGGAGGCGAGTCCTAGATGAGATGCTTTGTGTTTACTTGGCGTCCATACCTTGGTCAGCCTGGGTGGGCCGACGATGCTGCTTAGCTCTTCTACTGCCACCAGGATCAATACATACAGGGGTGGGAGCACACTATGACTGAGAGATACTTGCCTGGGTGCGTACAATGTCAGTTTAAAGAGCCACAGGATTGGCCTGATGATGGTTATGTGGCCATCTTTACACGCAGCATGACACAGGTGTCATTGGGGCCTGAAATTCCTACCGTAGAGGCAATTGACAGCTTCTGGCAGTTGGTAGCCCGACCATGGGCTTATGATCAGGGCCCAGCAGATCTAGGCACCACACAGGCCTTCAGAGATTGGTTCAGACCTCCCCTACGATTGACCATTCTAGGTGAGGATCCAGAGGCACACAGGGTCAGAGGCAGGGGGAGAGGACGAGGACAAGGACGAGGACCAAGGGTTGAGATTCGGCAGGATCCACCAGGGGTGCCCCTAGTTCCACTAGGTCACGGGGACTTCCATATGCAAGATCAGCAGCAGGATCTGCTAGTCCCACCACCACGATTCGAGGGTGAGGACCAGCCTCACGCGCAGCCATGGGTACAGCCAGCAGGGCAGGCAGACGCATGGGATGCCTTGATTTTATTGTTACAGGCACAAGTTTAGGTAGTGACAGCCGAGAGGGACCAGGCACGGGTTGAGAGGGAGCAACTCAGAGCAGAGAGGGATCAGGTAGTGCAGTAGAGACGGGCTACAGAGCTATAAGCAGCCACAGAGCTAGGCCGCAAGTAGTAGATTGAGAGCATGATAGCCTCCTCATCCCAGGGTACAGTGCCGATGCGATCCTATAGGGATAATATTCGGGAGATAGAGTACTACCGTCGGGCTTACCATGAGACTATACCTAGAGCAGATTGGGTCCTTGAGTACTCAGAGCGGGCCAGTCAGAGACCACCAGAGGGTCATGGTGACAGGGGTGAGGGCAACATTCATAGAGATCGAGTGTGATCTAGATGATACACACTTTTTGTGCCTTATGGGCTCATTTTTGATAGCCTGATGGGCGTTTTGTATTGATTGACATATATGTACAGTGATCTAATTATTCTTTATACTATGACAGTTGATGATATGATATATATATATGAGCCGATTTTGATGTGATGCAATGTGTTCTTTTATTTATGCATGGATGGTTTATTTCTATATGCTTTGCAATGATGTTTGACTAACAGAACTATATTATGCTTACCTATGATATGATGTGCAATGATGTTATCTATATGATGATTTATTTTACGCTGATGCAATATGTGATATATGATATGATCTATGGTATATGCAATGATGTGTGAAATATGCTTATGTATGAGATGATTTATAGATGAATGTGATATGATGTGATGGTCATGATATGATGCTAATGAAATGGTGTTATGAGATGCTTAGAGTAACAAATGTTATTATCCTAAATGATGATGTATATGATGCAATGATATGTTAATGCAAAGTGGTATGCGTAATGAATTAAATGCTTATATACCTATTGCTTATGATTATGCAAAGATGATTATGGAATGTTTTTGTAGATGCTATGTGATGATTTAGATGGTAATATGAAATGAAATGAAAATGAATGTTTATGCAATGATTGATATAATGCCATGAGATGTAATGTAATGGGTGAAATGCAATGACATGGATGCACCTATTTATGGATGTTTATGATAACCTATTTTTATCATGATAAGAAATGTGATGTTTCCTATATGATATGCTTATGGTTTCTATATGATATGTTTATGCAATATGCATGTGATATGCTAATGATTTGTGGATGTAAGATCAATGATGATGATGGTGATGATGATCAACTGCCATAGTACCTTGTTAGTGTGGTTAGTAAGAAAAGAAGTCATTTCAACAAGACGCAAGATGACACAAGTGTAGATGATGACGATGATGATGATGATGATTATTACTTGCCGAGGAATTGGGATTTTCAAAGGGCCAGATTTTCTTATGTTTGATAACACACGTGTTACAATCCATCGAGGTATAGAAAACCAGGATGGCGTTGTACCCGGTGTGATGGACTTTATTTCGATAATTAGATAGGAGTATTCTTATTCAATACGACGTCTGAGAAACCTTTGCTAGGATTGCACTTCAAAGTTTAGGACACCTCGGACCAAAACCACGAGAAGATGGCTATCGCTTGGCGGCAAAGTCAACAAGTTGTCCTAGACCTCTTCCATACATACCTAACAAAGAAAGTATTCACTGAGGTTATATTACGAGAACGTCCAACAAACATAGTAGACAAAAGATAATGATCATTGCCCCATTCCTCTTTCTCTAAATCCTCTATTTTGGGATATCATCAAGACATCCAGCAGAATGAGTGCAAGAATAAGATAAGTCAAAGATAAAGAAGACCAAAGTAAAACCAAACAAGAATTGATTATAACTTCAATACCGCTAACGGAAAGAGGATGTGTTTTCTAAGATTGTAACCAAAACTTATTGCCAAAAGATAATGCCCATTGTAGGAAGGATTCATCCTAGGACATGTTAGTGGATGGCGGCAAGTCATTTCATTTATAAGGGATGATTGATATGAGACAAATTCAGATGATGTGTTACCGATACGAAGAGAAAACCAACTTGCTTATGCACTGACTTAGACTTAAGACCTGACATTGTGAGTTTTCACTTTTAAACCTACTAGACTTGTTTCCGATTGTTTTACCAAAGGTTGAGGATGACGATCAGTTTATTACGAGTGGTGCTTATTGCGGGTGCAAGCGAGATGAGACGGGTGGATTTTTCTTCAAATATTTGGATGTTTTTGATGTTTTGCAATATTTTGAGGCTGTTTTTGGTATTTTTTGAGATTTTACAAATGTTTTGATTTTTGATTTTTCAAATGTTTTGGGATTTTCTGAGATTTTGACCAAGAGACTAACCTAAAGACCTATCCTATAGGGGTCTTGAAATTTTAGTCGACAAACTATGCCTACATTATATACCTGGCGGGGCCACGTGGATTCATTGTGACTTGACTAATTCGGATAATGATATACATGGTGAGATGTCAATTTATTATGATGAACTCCTAAATGACTGACCTAAGTGTCTCAGGGGATGATCAAAGATCAACCTTGCCCACGTTCAAAGCTCAAAGATGACCTAGTTCAACAAGATGACCTTATTTTTTAACTTTTTGACTGAATTTTTGGGTTGTTTTGGATTTTTGATATGTTTTTGATATTTTTGGATTTTTTGTACTTTTTGATGTTTTTGGATTTTTTTTGAGGATTTTTTCTAATGTTTTTTTTTTTTGGATTTTTTAAAGTTAAGGGACTTTAAGAATATACCACCAGAATCTGATCTAGTGAGAACATACCCCAATGTGATACAATAGACTACTCCGATAAAGGCAGGACAAACTGACCTTGAGTATGGGCCGAGTAGTACTAGGAGGGATCACGATACAAACACAAGACCAAGCTATGGTGCAAATGCGAGTGGATGAGTGATGGATGGAGACCTGAATGCGATGGATGATGGAAGTGAAATGGAGGGATGATGCCGAACAAGCCATACATATCCTGGTGGATGGAAAGTGCTTATTTACACAAGGCGCCTGTTTGCCAGGTTGTCACCAAGGTACTTGCCCAAAGTGCCACCGAAGTAGTTTTCACTAGAGGATGATTTTTTTGATTTTTTTTGATTTTTTTCTTTTTTGATTTTTTTGTTGTCACCAAGACCCCTGTTTGCCAAAGTAACTATTTTTTGAGGACTTTTTCTAATTTTTTGGATTTTTTGGTTCTATTCCTTGAAAGAATTAGGCATAAAACTTTTTGAGATGGGAGCTATTTATTGGCTCTTGTAGAGGTTCCCCTTCTGGTGTTGATAACTGATATGCCCCCGATTTATAACTTGCTATTATGACAAACGGTCCTAACCAATTAGGTTTGAACTTTCCTTTGTTGCTTGGGTTTGGGACATTCTTCTGATTTTCTTTTAAGACCAGTTCTCTAACTTAGAATGTCCTGCTTCTGATTTTCTTGTTGAAGCTCCATTTGAGTCTATTCTGATAGACTTGCAAGTGATTTAAAGCATCTATGTGTCTCTCATTCAGTAACTCCAACTCATTTAGTCTTGATACTCTGTATTCTTCATCCGTGATGAGGTTTTGCAGTGATATCCTGAGAGATGGGAGCTCGATCTCAATGGGGAGTACGGTTTCTGATCTGTAGACCAAGGAGAAGGGGTTGGCACCGGTGGGTGTGCGGATGCTGGTTCAATAAGCCCAGAGGGCGGGATTAAGCTACAAGTGCCAGTCACGACCTGCGTCATTGACTGTTTTCTTGAGGATTTTAAGGATGGTTTTGTTTGTGGCTTCTGCTTGGCCATTGCCTTGGGGATAATACAGGGTGGAGAAGCAATGTTGGATTTTGAATTTCTCGCACAAGTCACAGACATCCTGATTCTTGAATGGTGTCCCATTATCTGAGATAATGGCTTGTGGGACACCATAACGACAGATGAGATAGTTCAGGATAAATTTTGAGATTTTTTTCCTAGTGATATATGTCATGGGTATGACTTCCACCCACTTTGTGAAGTACTCAGTTGCAGTTATGATGAATTTATGGCCATTGGATGAGGTGGGTGTGATTTTCCTAATGAGATCGAGTCCCCACTGTGAAAAGGGCCATGGTGTGACGATCGGGTGAAGCTCTTGAGCTGGAGCATGGATGAGGTCCCCATGCTGCTAACATTGTAAACACCTTTTAGCATGATCATGTGCTTCTCTTTCCATTGTGGGCCAGTAATACCCCATCCTCAGCAGTTTCTTGGTGATGGACATTCCACTTGAGTGTGAGCCACAGATACCGTTATGAACCTCGGTTAGAGCAGTTAATGCCTCCTCAGCATTTAGGCAGTGCAGTAAGGTACCTTCTATGCTTCTACGGTATAGGGTATCACCTAGGATCACAAATTTGGATGCCTTTTTGACAAATGTTCATTTTAGGCTAGATGGTAGGTCAGCGGGTATGACTCCTATTCGAAGATATGTATAGATGTCATGATACCAAGGATTACCAGGACCAACGATTTCACACACAAATTCCAATTCTGGTACCTCAAATGTGGGAACAAGAAGCTGCTCAATCAAAAATTCATATTTCGGCACATTATGAGGGATGTCTAATAGAGACCCAATTGTAGCCATGGCGTCTGCTGCTCTGTTGTTGGTTCTTAGAATCTGCTCAAATGTTATGTTAATGAAAGATTCTTTAAGAGTCTCCACCAATTTCTTGTATGGAGTGAGCTTATCATCCTTGGTTTGATATTCGTTATTGACTTGATTTATGATCAATTGAGAGTCCCCATACACCTTGAGAGCTATGATGTTCCATTGGACTGCTATCCTGAGGCCTACAGTCAAAGCCTCGTATTCCGCTATGTTGTTAGTGCAAGGAAATGCCAGTTTGTATGACTTTGATATGCAATCCCCTTGTGGGGTGATGAAGAAGACACCAGCTCCTGATCCATGTTGTGTGTATGAACCATCAAAGTATAGTTTCCAATGGTCAGTTATATTGAGGTTAAAGATGGATTCATCTGGGAATTTTGAGACAAGAGGGATCTCAGAATAAATGGGTGCTTCTGCTAGTTGATCTGCAATAACTTGTCCCTTAATGGCTTTCCAT
>VDFB02256132.1:239590648-239607505 GCA_007258455.2 Sequoia sempervirens | reverse complement strand
AGAGAGAGAGAGAGAGAGAGAGAGAGAGAGAGGTGGAGAGATTGAGAGAAAGAGGGAGACGAGGAGAGAGAGTAAATGAGGGAGGGAGAGGTAGGGAAGGTATCATGCCCAAAAAAATTATTAAAAAACCCAACCATAATTTTTTTTTTAACCCATTAAGTAGATAATTAACAATTTAAATGTTTGGGGTATAGTATTAAACATGATCTAAATTGTACACCTTAGGTTAAGCTAAATTTGATAAGGATTAGATTCCCCTCTAAAGCTCATGGTAAAATTCATTTCATTGACCTTACTCAAATTAATCTAATTCATATATTGAATAGTTAATTATTCATTCAATCTAATTACCTAGGATAAGACAATATCTCCAAATTACCTCAGCGAAATTAATTAGGTTTAACAATAATTTAATTTTATAACCCCTTTAATAGGGAGGCACGAGTTTACACATGAATATATTTCAAGGCTTAAATATCCCCTTTTGATAGTTATTAATAATCCTACTTGGTTCCCATTTTGCTAAGATGGTTAATGGATAGTTCGTGAACCTTTTTAAATAGTTAATGGTTAAGTCCCTTAAGTGGGACCTTGACTTTAGTAGGTTTACCTCACATTAATTCAATTAGCTCACTTAGTCATTTTCAAATTTTAAGGTGGTAAGACACATTGATTAAATTGAGTCATTTTCAACATAACGGTATTAATTTCCTTGTTATCACCTAAGTACATGCCCTTGCTAAGCTGTAGAACTTAGGTTACTGGTAAAACATTGGATCTTTTCCAGGTTTGTGGGTCACCTATGATGGAAAGAACCTCCAGAGAGGGTTGGTTCCCTTGATACCTCACCTGAACTAATCTATGTTACTACTGTGTTGGTTATTTTTTAAGAACCAAACTTAATCTCAGTCCTTACCTATGAATTTTCCACAATTCAATCATCAACAAGGTTGAGGATTGGTCAACACTTAAGTAAAGTACTTAGTACCTCACTTCTTATCTTCAGGATCTGTGAGACCCAGGAGGGTAATCCTATGCATGCTCATAATATCTCAAATGTGGTCAAGAGCATTTCCTCTCACAAATGCATTTCCTCAAGAAACTCACTTCATCAAAAGTTTGGCAAACCTCAGGTGAAAGTGTCATTTGTTTTATGGATCGTGTTTACATACTGAAAGTTGGGGCAGTGTAATTTAGAATATGTTATGAAATTTTCATCTTGAATCTTAGGCCAGATTCATTACTAGCTCAGTTGGCCGTGAGATAAACTAATAAAACAATTAGTGCCCTATTCGAGGGAAAAATAAAGTCATAACTTGCAATCAATCGGTAATACAATTATGATTGAACATAAAAAATTAATGAAATATTACTATACCACTTTGTAGCCTCTAACTCATTGTGTTTCAAAATATTGCTTCCTTACCAAATCCTATATCCCTTTCCTATAAACTGATAACCTCATTTTAGCATTTAATCAATTCATTGAATTGAAGCATAAAAAAAACTCATCCATTTGGTGCAAATGATAGAAGAAAAATGGAATTATACTTAGTAACTTCATTCATAATTTAGAAGAAAGATACACAGGAGAAAAATATTTTGAAACTAACTTTCCTTCCATTACTGATATTTACTTTGTAAAACCATATTTAAGATCTTCATACAATATAAATTTCTCCCTAGATTAGCTTCTGATATATTTGCTAATGTATCTATTTACATTCTATTTTCTCTAAGAGCATAACATTCACCTTGACCTATTCTGGACTCAAAAATGTTTGAACTCCCTTAACATCAGCCATGAAATACCCTTTATAAATAGGGGGCAACAAGCATCCGACTGAATTACAATTTCGTTTTCATTTCAGTTCATTTCAAAAACCTAATTTCAACTAACTCCTCGAAGAACTCCCCAGGAAGTTTCTTACGCAATGAAAAAAAGAAAAATACATGTGCAAGATACCATTAGTCGTTATCACCACATTCATTGTTGAAACAAAAAAGATTCCATATCATATCAGCCGAATGACTTCCACATCAACATGGAAGAGAAAAAGACAAACCATGGACACACGAAAACAAATACCTCCTACACAAAGACCATGGTGTCATGTCAAAAAGAAAAATAAGGCGGTGACCCTATTCAGAGTCATCAACAACAGAGAGTGCTCGATCGCTCCTTGTCCTCAATGAAATTGGAGGGACCATCACCACGTCGTTGTTATAGCTCCCATATGGCACTAGAGAAAGGAGGTACTAGCCATATCCTAAATCAGTATCACCTTCTGCATCCGAAGGAGTATCAAAAAGCACAATAGGAGAATTGTGTTTTCCCAGGCAGGCCCTATGACTTTTCTCTTTTTTCCTGGCCTTCTTTACTGGCTGAGCTAGTTCCTTGCCTTTGAACTTGACCATTTCTCCTAGAATGGTTATGTTTCTCAAACTGTATGTACTCTACACAATTGACTTCTTCTTATGACCTCTAGCCCTCCTTTTACCCTTTGAAACCTTAGGAGAACCCTGGGCTTCCTGCTCAGTTCTATCCTCATGATACTCAAATATATTGAGTTTGTTAGACCTTCTAATAGGTTGAATTTTCACACCAGTTTTCCCCATTTCTAGAACAATAAAAATTTAATAATTCAAGACAGAGCTACCGAGAGACATACCTACAACCCAGACAATTGTAACCAATCTAGCAGAGAAACTCCTATCCAGACCAAAGAACCCAATTTGGAACAAACTTACTCAAGACAAGAACACTCAATATTCAACTTAGGAAAAAAAAGTAGCCTCTTACTCTTCTTCACACTTCACCTTATATTCATTGCAAACTGGAAAGATGGTGAAAATGAACAATGATCAACCTACATTAAATAGACAATTAGAGCATGCAAAATTAATGATTCAAGAACTCCTCGTGCGAGCGAGTTGATAACTTAATAGCTCGGCTTTGAATCAGGGCTGTTGATCTTAAAGCAATTAAAACTTCATCCAAGGTGGCCATGAGCATCATTTTTTGACCATTAGCAACTTGCTCCTAGAAAACAGTGATACTATCTAAAATACTGCCACGTTCTTCTGTAATCTTGATAAATCATATGCGATATGGCAATTAGCATGTATCACCAACCTAATCTGTGCTCCTTCATTAATATCAGTGAAGTACATAAGACCAATTTGTTTTTTAGAGAGAATGTTTCCTTATGCACCTCATCTCTCATCGTTGATCCTCCCTAAATTTTAGGGTGAAATCAGCGATTAAAGTATTGCTGCGATGAGGTTTAGTCCATTGGATCGTCCTATTTTAAAATTACATCAATGGTTCTCCAGTCATCTCGCTACTTTCCTTTTTACTTTATGTGAAATCCTCAGGATCTTGCCACATTGCCCCTTCATCAATGCGGATGAATCTCATCCTTTATTGGCCTCATCAATGATGTAAACATCCCCGCGATGAAATCTCAGCCCTTGGATCTGCGGATCGTTCCTTGATCATGTCCATCCTTCCATCGCACATCACTAATTCAAACTTTATACCTTGGCTCCTATCAGCGATGGGAGATGTAGTGAGGAAATCAGATTTAGACATGTACACCTGGATGAAAGTCAATGGCACAAAAGACATTACACATAAGATCTTATCATATTAGCGAAAGAAAAATTTCAGAGAATATCATCGCTCATCGCTAATTTGGAACTTAAGCCTTGAAATGAATCTGCGATGAATGATAAAACATAAGGCCATTGCTCATCGCTAATTCTCCTCATACAGTTTGCAAGCAATTAGCGATGAGAGGATTTACATAGTTATAATGTGTATCACGTATTGCTAATGTGGAACTTAGCATTTAAAACATATCTACGATCATGTGATGTAAAGGAATTTCATCATATCACTCATCGTTGATCCTAAATTTATCATTTTATGAGCATCCACGATGAGCGATAAGAACATAAGGTCGGGGCATCGCTCATCGCTATTACAAATTTGAAGGCTCAAAAGCCATTAGCAATGAGCGATCCCTCAATAATACAAAGAACATCACTCATCGCGCATTTGATTTAAGAGCTCTGGAAGCTATTTGCGATGAGTGATATCAAAGAAACGCCGCTTCATCACTCATCACCAATTCACAATATGCACTTTGGAAGAAATCAACGATGAGGGATAAAGTAAAATGACCGTCGGGACTTAAGTGAAAAACCCTAAGCACATGCACTTAAGTTGTTCTAATGAAGGGGACCCTCTAGGATGACATGAGAAAATGGGCTTGAGAACTTCTAACTTACAAAATGCAAAGGATGTAAAGGCCAAAAAGATCCTTTATTCAACCTTATAAAATTTTAGAAATTCAGACCTAGGTGAGAGGGACCGGTCACTTGACGACAGTGATAGACATAAGAGAGTTTTAAAATGACCGAAAATGGGCAATATGAAGCCAATGACCAAATAGAATGTTACATGCAATTATAATGAATAAAAACCTAAACACTTAGATAACAACCCTACATCCAAATGTAACAAGGGTTTGAGATGGAGCAAAAAAATTTAGGGTTCAATTTGGGCACTGTAAATTTTGCAAATTTGAAAGTGCCATCATACTGCTTGTTGAGAAAAGAGAGAAGGAACTAACATGAAAAAGAAAACCTTTGATTCTAAGGTGATGCACCAAACAACTATTGAATTGCACTCATTTGAATGAACACAATATGATCAACAAATTAAACTTTAACATACACAACCCAAAATTTCATATGACTCTTGCATAAGTATTTCATGACCAAGTTTGATATCTAGGACAACATTTAGAAGGAAGGAAATTTTTTTTTCACAACTTAAACTTTTCCCTTAGCTGGTTAAACACAAGTAATGACCTACACAAGTACATATTTTCTGCATAAAGACAATGAAAATAGGACAAAAATCAAGGGGAAGAAGCATCACTACAAGATTACATCCACCATTTTGAAGCTTGCATAATGAAACAACTTTGAGAAGGTAAAAACAACTTGTCTTATTGATAAAAAATTTCTTACAAACAACATACAGGTATGAAAATGAGTTACAATTCTTATTCATTGCTGGAAAGAACTTCAGTACGTTACAATACATAGCTCAAAATGAGCAAGAAAACTAATTTTCTGAGTTACAATGCACAAAAATATCAGAAAGAAACTTCTCCAAGTTTACAATGCCTCTCAAAAAGTGAAAAGAACTAAGAATGAAATAGGTCATTCCTTTTAGCCTAGAACAACCTCCTATTCTCTAGTAGCATGTTTCAAGGAAAAGTGACATGTGTTTTAGTTTTTTGACCAGATCAAGTTCCTCTTTGAGCACTGGAAAACTGTTTTCCCATCTTGACTCCCTAGATCCTTGGAACTAACAAAGTTGACCACTAAATCTCCTCAAACGGGCTCCTCAAAACTTGCATTATAATAGGGCATGTGTGAACTGCTATTAATTCATTTGACCATGCATAGAGGAAGCTTCTTTGCCATTAATGCATAGAGGAAGCTTCTTTTTCATTAATGGTTTCTAAATATGGTTAGGATTACTTTCCTCATATTTCTCCCACACTAAACCCTTGGTGTATTCAATTTAACAACCATTTCAAATTATCTTTTACTCCCTTTTTACAATCATTTGTTGTTAATGTAAAATATCCACTGTATCGTTGGATTTTGGTTGTGCATGCTAATATGACATTGTAATTTATTTTCTACAAACTCATCCTCACTTGAGGAAACCTCAATTGTCCTGCATTTGTCCTGTGTTCCTCCTTGCATTCTGGTTCTCGATTGTTTTGGTTAGATATCTTTACACCTACCAAGAATCCATTGTCAAGAAAAATCCCCTTATTGATAATTCCTTTGGTGTCAGTGTTGAGGTCTTTGTAGGTGAATATGGGAATTGTTCTACTTTGAAATGCATATAATCTTGAAAATATGTTGATTGAAGAGCTAGTCTTCTATGTTGCAATGGTCTTCAAATTCAATCTAGGAGAGTTTGGAGAATGCTACAAATCTTGCATCAAATCTGAATTTGTGGTGTTTACAGCTAAACCTACAATTACTCCACCATCGTCATTCCTTGCCTTCCAAAAATGAATGATGCTAATTTCCCATAAGTGGATATCGGCATACGAAAAATTCATTGCCAACAATTCACCGACGAAAAATTCATTGCCAACAATTTACTGTGAGAAAATTCATCGCCAAGTAAAATTCACCACCAACAATTCACTGCAACGGAAAACTAACCGTATTAATATTTTTTAATATATATTTCGATAACTTTGAATTTAAAAAAAAAAAAAAAATTCACCTCAGTTACAATTTATTGACAATTTTATTTTTTTAATTATTTTTATGTTTATTTTGATATGAATGTTTTTAACATGATAATGCATTAAAAATTGATTTATTTTTATGTTAGGTCTGGTTCATAGTAATTTCTATTCATCTCTTTTATTTTCATTTGCATTATTTTTGTGTGCAACATGTTTTTCCTACCCTAAGTGATGCAAAACCAAAGAAATGTAAAAGGAGAAACAACACAATACAACACCTCAAGATAAGCCTAGTTGAACTTGAACAAAAGAAAGATTAAACAAAAGATATTACCTTGATCAAGTTGATTTGTTGGATGGCCCTTTGATGTTGATAATTTGTGTGCTCCTTGATGGAAAATCACCTAAAATGATATGCAAAGTGATGTGGACTCTATGGAGAATGCAAAGATGGAGTTGGGTGTTTTGAAAAGTGTATGAAATGCATGCAATGTGAGCTTGAGGATTCAACAATGGTGGATGCAAGAAAATGCTTGAATGCTTGAAAATTGTTTGAAGGTTGAATGCTTGAGCTTGAATTGTGAATGTTATGAATGAATCAAAATGAGACTAAAATCCTCTATGTTAGGGGAAGAGTCTCTAGAGAATTGGATGGCTAGGATGCCAACATGGACAAAATGAAGGGCTGTGGTGAGTTGAGGAATCACAAGCCCTCACATCTTGCCATGTGGAAATGAGGGGGAAAGAGGACATGTGAGGTGAAGTTACTTGCAAGTACCTTGAGATTGGGAGAAGATTTCCTCAAAAAGGAAGTTCTTGTCCCCATGTGTGAAGGATGTGACACATGAGGAATTTTGGAATTGCTCACTAATCATCATGGGAAAGAGAGAAACCCTTGAAACAATAAATATAAATTTTTAATTCACATGATTTGAAGTACCTTAGGGATAAGACAAGGTCCTCATAAATGAGGTCTTTTTCCCCATGTGGGTGATGTGCGAACCCTTTTCCTAGTACCTGCAAAACAACATGAATAAACGAGTTAGACAAGGAATTACAAGCTAAAACAAGGATTCCCCATGAAATCCATTTGCAAATTCAAAATAGGAAAGAAAATGATGAAGAACACAATACAAAAGATAAAACTAGATTTAATCCTAATTTAAATAGCAAACATATGATCCCATGGGGGAATTGGTGCCAATTTGATGTGAAAATTGGCCCTTCCCAATTCCTATGATGAAATCTTGATGTGTTGAAGATGATCTTGATCCACTTTGATGAAAGATGAGAACTCCAAGCCAAATCTGCAAAATAGCCTAGCTAAGAATTCAAATGATAGATGGAAATGGCTAAATATTTTAGCATAATAACTTTGCAATGTTTGTGGATGATAAAATGGAGATATGAGCTATTTATTTATAGGATTTCAAGATGGATGAAAGCCCAAATTTGCGAAATGTGGGACTAACATTCATCCAATGATATGGTGCCACTTGTCAAGCTATGAATGGATGATGGATGTGCAAGATTTGGGGTTTGTGCCAATAAATGCCAATATTTGAAATTCAAATTTGTTGAAATGACATGCAAGAGGGAAGGGAAAATGCAATAAATGCCACATGGCTCAAGGAAAAGGACATGTAAGAGGTTTTAAATGCCTTGTTGGATATACATGTTGACTTGGAATTTTTGAATTCAAATTGAGAGAATATTCCAAAAGATGCCTTGTGAGGAAAATAGAGATTTAATAAATGAATTAAATCTATTTTCATGTGCAACTTGCATTATCTAGAGGATGTGACATGAGATGAGGTTAAATTAATCAAGGGTTAATTAATTTAACAGGAGATTAGATGATGTGACTTATTTGACTTAGATTTATGGATTTATTTAAATCAAATAAGAGAGGAATATGATAAGAGGCTAATTAAATAAGGATTTTGATTTATTTAATTAAAAGGGATGGTGTTAGATTAAATCAAATAAGGTTTTAATTTATTTAATTTAATGGAAAAACTTTAGAGATTTAATCAAATAAGTTGATTATTTAATTAAACAGGGATAATTAGATCAGATGGATTGATTTAATTAACAAGAAAAAGTGACTGAATTAGACCAAATGATTTATTTAATTAAGAGACGAATATTGATGAATTTAATTAGATAGGGGAATTTGATTAAATGGTTAGACCGAGGGATGATTTAGGAAGAAAAAATGTTAGTAAGTTAGGATCGAATGCACGATGTGAATCAGTATATTTTCGATGTCTAAATTTTGCCCCTCTTTGAAGCAATGCACTTGTTGCATTGGTTCAAAGAATAAACGATCTCTATCAAAGCCAAAAAATTTTGATATTTAAAACTTGCCCCACTGCTGCTTGGCAAGAGAATATGCCAATATGATGCCCCCTCGAGAGATCGGATGGAAAATATTTATTTTTTGGGTGATCTTGCAAAAAAAAGGTGACAAAGTACCCAACAAGTCTGAAAGGGATCCAGGAGGCTAAAAACATGTCGAAACGCAATAAAACGATGAAAAACAAGCCTCGAATGGACAAAAACAGGTTCGGGGGTTCAAAACCCTAGTAGGACAGCCATTTAGGGTTAAAAAACCCTAATTTTTAGGCTTAAAAGGGGCCCAAGGGGTCACTTTCAAGTCATTTTCACACACCTCCGCTAGCAAACCTTGAGATTTGAGCCCTGAACCTCCGGCGATATGGCGCAATGACAACTTCCTCTACACATTTCAGACCGAGTTCGGACCTACCAACAGCCACCTGGCATCGGGGCACCGGTATGTGACTCTTACTGAAGCCTAGTTTTTTCATTTAACACATTTATTATCCCTTTAAAAGATGAGCTCACCTCCAGCGGCTCTATTATAGTGCCGCTCAGCATTTGAACTACATCGCTGATTGCCTTTTAGCGCCGCAGCGGCGCTGTTTAGCGCCGCAGTGGTGCAATTTGGAGTTTAGAAACTCCGCCGCTGGGCTCGGGCTCGACAGGCCGGTTTGGGAAAATTGCGACGATGGGGATAAAGTGCGCTACGGCGGCTCTATTTGGCTGAATTTTGGGCTCGCGTGACGGAGTTTGAGAAAACTCAAACTGCGATGCCTTCACAAACTGCGCCACTAGGAACGAGTTTGGAGTGTTAGGCCAGGATTTTTTAATTTTTTTTTAACATGCTGACTTTCCTTGATGCAGGATGGGCCTAGGGAGCTTTATTCTTGGGAGCATTGGTCACGAGACCTAGCGAGTGCCCTACGAGACTTGAGCGATAGAGACCAGGATTGACTGGGAGCTACAGGATTATGCATATTGCGTACGCAATGTCCGTGCACACACACCTAGGGATGCTATCAGCACTGGCCGAGAGGTGGAATAATGAGACATTGTCGTTTCATCTTCCCACTGGTGAGGTGACCATCACCTTGGAGGACATCTGGCACATTCTACGATTGCCCATTCATGGTTGTCGAGTGATCTATAATATGGAGGAGGGACGCAAGTGCTGCATATGAGTCCTCGCTACACGAGACATTATCTATTGCGAGGGTCAGATCGAGCTGGAGAGATACAGAGTTATCGAACATCCCTTCTGCAGGGCGATTGCAGTGATCATTTTAGGTTTGGTTGCCCCAGACAGACAAGGGCGGTATTTCAGTCTGGGTTGGGGATATTGTTGGGAGAAGATGGTCTGGGATAGGCCAGTTCGGTTCGCATGGGGGCCTGTCCTTCTGACTTCACTTTACAGGGACCTCCATGAGTATGTATACGTGGATGGCAGAGTGCTAGGAGCTGGAGTGACACTTTTGCATGTTTGGGTGTGGGAACATATTTCTGTGCTACGTCCACGGGTCATTCCGGTTCTGATGGAGGCAGAGGATGCCCTCGTGACACTATACAGAGGTGGTGTGTCCTTCACACACACTGGCGAGCATGGGATCCCCTACTGGAGGTGGGTCCTAGATGAGATGCTTGTGTTTACTTGGTGTCCATACCTTGGTCGGTCTGGATGGGCTGACGATGCTGCTCAGCTCTTCTACTGCCACCACGATCGATACATGCAGGGCCGGGAGTACACAATGATCGAGTAGTACCTGCCTAGGCGTGTACAACGTCAGTTTGGAGAGCCACAAGATTGGCCCGATGACAATTATGTAGCCGTCTTTGCACGCAACATAACACAAATAGCATGGGGGCCTGGCATTCCTACCGGGGAGGCAGTTGAACCGACGGTTGGTAGCCCGACTGTGGGCTTATGATCAGGGCTTGGCAGATCCGGGCACCACACAGGCCTACAGAGACTGGTTCATACCTCCCCTCTGGTTGACCATTCCAGGTGAGGATCCAGATATGCACAGGGTCAGAGGCAGAGCAAGAGGACAAGGGTGAGGACGAGGACCTAGGGTTGAGATTTGACAGGATCCACCAGGAGTGCCCCCAGTCCCACCAAGTCACGGGGATGCCCATATGTAGGATCAGTAGCAGGATCCGCTAGTCCCACCACCATGAGCCGAGGGTGAGGATCAGGTTCACACGTAGCCACGGGTACAGCCAGCAGGGCAGGAAGATGCACAAGATGCCTTGATTTTACAGTTGCAGGCCCAGGTTTAGGCAGTGACAACAGAGAGGGACCAGGTGAGGGCTAAGAGAGAGTAGCTCAGAGCAGAGAGGGATCAGGTTGTGCAGCAGCGCTACAGGCAGCTACAGAGCTAGGTCACAGACAACAAATTGAGAGTATGACAGCCTCCTCGTCCCAGGGTACAGTGCCGATGTGATCTTACAGGGATGCTATTCGAGAGATAGAGTACTACCGTCGGGCTTACCATGACATTGTACCCAGAGTAGATTGGGTCCTCGAGTACTTAGAGCGGGCCAGCCAGAGACCACCAGACGGTCATGGTGACAGGGGTGAGGGCAGCATTCACGGAGATCGAGCATGATCCAGATGATACACACTTTTTGTACCCTATGGGCTCGTTTTTGATAGGCCGATGGGCATTTTGTACTGATTGACATATATGTGTACAATGATTCGATTTATTTTTTTGTACTATGACAGTGACATGATTGATGATATATATGAGCCGATGATGATTTTGATGTGATGCACTATGTTCTTTTATTTATGCATGGATGGTTTATTTCTATATGCTTTGCAATGATGTTTTATGGATGCATTTATTTCTAATGATGTTTATGCAATGATTATGACTAACAGATCTATATTATGTTGACCTATGATATGATGTGCAATGATGTTAACTATATGATGGTTTATTTTATGCCAATCTGATATGTAAAATGATATTATTTATGGTATATGCAATGATGTGTAGAAAATGCTTATATATGAGGTGATTTATGGATGGATGTGATATGATGCGATGGTCGTGATATGATGCTAATAAAATAGTGTTAATGCATAATGAAATTGAGATGCTTAGAATAACAAATGTTATTATCCTAAATGATGATGTATGTGATGCAGTGATATGTTGATGCAAAGTGATATGCTGATGCGTAATGTAAATGTAATGTGATGATATGATGTCATGAAAGTATGTATGCATAATGAATTAAATGCTTATATACCTATTGCTTATGATTATGCAAAAGTGATTATGGAATGCTTTTGTAGATGTTATGTGGTGATTTAGATGGTAAAATGAATGTTTATGCATTTGATCGATATAATGCCATGAGATGCAATGTAATGGGTGAAATGCAATGACATGGATGCACCTGTTGAAGAATGTTTATGATAAACTGCAGTGCGTATATTTCCTTTATGCCATATGCTAATGATTTCTATATGATATGCTTATGCAATATGCTAATGATTTGTGGATGCAGGATCGATGATGATGATGGTGATGATGATAAACTGTCATAGTATTTTGTTAGTGTGATTAGTAAGAAAAGAAGAAGTCATTTCAACAAGACACAAGATGATATAAATGCAAATGATGATGATGATTACTTGCCGAGGAATTGGGATTTTCAAAGGGCCAGATTTTCTTATGTTTGATAACACACATGGTGCGATGCATTAAGGTATAGAAAACCAGGATGGCGTTGTACCTAGTGTGATGGACTTTGACTCGACAATCAGATAGGAGTATTCTTGTTCACACCTGACATACAGAAACCTTGCTAGGATGTATTTCAGAAGTTTTAGACACCTCAGACCAAAACACGGAAAGGTAAACCTATCCCTATAATAGTCAACAAGTTTCCCTAGACCTCTTCCATACATACCTAACAAAGCAAGTATTCGTCGAGGTTATATTGCAAGAACGTCCAACAAGCACAGCAGACAAAAGCTAATGATCATTGCCCCATTCCTATTTCTCTAAATCTGATATTTTGGGATATCATCGAGATGTCCTTGGAATGAGTGCAAAATAACATAAGTCAAAAAGATAAAGACCAAGTAAACAAACAAATTGATGCTCTTCAATACCGCTAACGGAAAGAGGATGTGTTTTCTAAGGATCATAACCGAAACTTATTGCCAAAAGATAATGCCCATTGTAGGAAGGATTCATCCTAGGACATGTTAGTGGATGGCGACACGTCATTTTGTTTATCCAAAGTGTTCTAAGGGATGATTGATATGGGGAAAATTCAGATGATGTGTTACCAATACGAAGAGATGACCAACTTGCTTACGCACTGACTTAGACTTAAGACTTGACGATTAGAGTTCTAGTTTTAATCTGCTAGACTTGTTTCTAACTGCTTCACCAAAGGTTGATAATGACAATTAGTTTATTATGATTGGTGTTATTGCGGGTGCAAGTGAGATGAGACAGATGGATTTTTCTCAAATATTTGGATGTTTTTGATGTTTTGAAATGTTGAGGCTATTTTTGGTATTTTTTGAGATTTTTCAAATGTTTTGATTTTTGATTTTTTGATGTTTTGGGATTTTCTGAGATTTCGACCAAGAGACTAACCTAAAGACCTAGCCTAGGGGTCTCGAGGGCTGGTCAACAGATTAGCCTTGCCTACGTTATACACGTAGAGACCACGTAGTTCGACTAACGACTTGACCGATTTATAGATGGAGATATACATGATGAGATGTTAGCTTATTATGACAGACTCCTATAGGATTAACCTAAATGTCTCGGGGGATGATCAAAGATGAACCTTGCCTACGTTCAAGCTCAGAGACGATGTAGTTCGACAAGATGACTCTGTTTTTGGATTTTGAAATGTTTTGATGTTTTTTGATGTTTTTTGATTTTTTGATGTGAGGATTTTAAGATCATACATGAATCTGATTCGATAAGAACATGCCCCCAGCGTGATGCAATAGACTACCTCAATAAAGGCAGGACAAACTGACCTTGAGGATGGGCCGAGTAGTACTAGGAGGGATCATGATACGAAAATAGGACCAAGCTATGGTGCAGATGCGAGTGGATGGAGCTATGGATGCGATGAATGATGGAAGCGAAATGGAGGGTGATGCCGAACAAGCCATACGGATCCTAGTGGATGGAAAGTGCTTATTTAGACAAGGTGCCTATTTGCCAGGTTTTCACCAAGGTACTTGCCCAAAGTGCCACCGAAGTAGTTTTCACTAGAGGACGATTTTTTTGATCCTTTTTTTTGATTTTTTTTGATTTTTTTGCTTTTTTGATTTTTTTGTTGTCACCAAGACGCCTGTTTTCCAGGTTTTCGCCTAAGTAACCATTTTTTTAGGACTTTTTCTGATTTTTTGGATTTTTTGGTTCTATACCTAGAAAGAATTAGGCATAAAACATTTTGAGATGGGAGCTATTCATGGGCTCCTGCAGAGGTTCCCCTTTAGGTGTTGATAGCTGATATGCCCCCGACTTATAACTTGTTGTGATGACGAAAGGTCCTAACCAAATAGGTTCAAACTTTCCTTTTCTGCTGGGGTTTGGGACATTCTTCTGATTTTCTTTTAAGACCAGTTCTCTGACTTGGAAAGTTCTACTTCTGATTTTCTTGTTGTAGCTTCGTTTGAGTCTATTCTGATAGACTTGCAAGTGATTTAAAGCATCTATGTGTCTCTCATCCAGTAACTCCAGCTCGTTTAATCTTGACACCTGGTAGTCCTCATCAGTGATGAGATTTTGCAATGATATTATGAGGGATGGGAGCTCTATCTCAATGGGGAGTACGACTTCTAATCCGTAGACCAAGGAGAATGGGGTGGCGCCAGTGGGTGTGCGGATGTTGGTTTGATAAGCCCAGAGGGCGGGATTAAGCTGAAGATGCAGTCACGACCTGCGTCATTGACTATTTTTTTAAGGATTTTGAGGATGGTTTTGTTTGTGGCTTCTGATTGTCCATTGCCTTGGGGATAGTATGGGGTGGAGAAGCGATGCTGGATTTTGAATTTCTCGCACAAGTCGCGAACCTCCTGGTTCTTGAATGGTGTCCCATTATCTGAGATAATGGCTTGTGGGACACCGTAACGACATATGAGATAGTTCAGGATAAATTTTGAGATCTGGTTCCCAGTGATATACGTCATGGGTATGGCTTCCACCCACTTTGTGAAGTAATCAGTTGTAGTTATGATGAATTTATGGCCATTGGATGAGGTGGGTGTGATTTTTCCAATGAGATCGAGTCCCCACTGCGAGAAGGGCCATGGTGTGACGATCAGGTGAAGCTCTTGAGCTGGAGCATGGATGAGGTCCCCATGCTGCTGACATTGTAAACACCTTTTAGCATGATCATGCGCTTCTCTTTCCATTGTAACACAATACCCCATCCTCAAGAGTTTCTTGGCTGCATGGTAATTCCAATTCTGAGTGTGAGCCACATATACTGCTTATGAACCCTGCTAGAGCTGTTAATTCCTCCCGGCCGCTTAAATAGCCAGAAAGCAAGGTCTTCTATGCTTCTACAAAGATAAGGTATCACCTAGGATGACAAATTTGATGCCTTTTTGATAAAGGTTCATTTTAGGTTTGATGGGAGGTCAGCGGGTATGACTCCTATGCAAAGATATGTGTAGATGTCATGGTACCAAGGATCACTAGGACCAACGATTTCACACACATATTCTGATTTTGGTACCTCGAATGTGGGAACGAGAAGTTGCTCAATTAGAAATTCATATTTCGGCGCATTATGAGGGATGTCTAATAGGGACCCAATTGTAGCCATGGCGTCTACTGCTCTATTGTTGGTTCTTGGAATCTGCTCAAATGTTATGTCAATGAAAGATTCTTTAAGAGTCTCCACCAATTTCTTGTATGGAGTGAGCTTATCATCCTTAGTCTGATATTCATTATTGACTTGATTTATGATCAACTGAGAGTCTTCGTAGACTTTAAGAGCTATGATATTCCATTGCATTGCTATCTTGAGGCCTATAGTCAAAGCCTTGTATTCTGCTATATTGTTAGTGCAAGGAAATGCCAATTTGTATGAATTCGGTATGCAATCCCCTTGTGGGGTGATGAAGAAGACACCAACTCCTGATCCATGTTGTGTGTATGAACCATTGAAGTATAGTTTCCAATGGTCGGTTATATTGAGGTTAAAGATGGATTCGTCTGGGAATTCTGAGACAAGAGGGTTCTCAGAATAAATGGGTGCTTCTGCTAGTTGATTTGCAATAACTTGTCCCTTAATGGCTTTCTGCTCTACATACTCGATGTCATACTCTGATAATATCATTACCCATTTTTCCATTCTTCCTGTGAGCATTGCCTTTGATAGTAGATACTTGAGGGGATCAATTTTTGCAATAAGCTTTATCTTGTGTGCCAACATGTAATGTTTGAATTTTTGGGATGCAAACACTACTGTGAGGCAAGCTTTCTCGATGAATGAGTAATTTAGCTCATGACCGACCATTGTCCTGCTGATGTAGTAGATGGCCCTCTCCTTTCCCTTTTCATCATGCTGAGCTAGGAGAGCTCCAAGGGATGCTGCTGTTGCTGACACATATAAGATTAATGGATTTCTTGGGATGGGTGGCATTAAAATTGGTGGTGTCAGTAGATATTCCTTGATTTTGTTAAATGCCTCTTCGCACTTTGTGTCCCATTTGTACGCCACTCCCTTGTGGAGTAGGTGAGAGTATGGGTTCTGCTTGTCTGCTAGTTGTGCTATGAACCGTCAGATGGATTGAAGTCTTCCTTGGAGACCTCTCAGTTGTTTTAATGTCTTTGGTGCTTCCATCTCAAGGATTGCTTTCATTTTTTCCGGATCCACCTCGATACCCCTCATGGAGACTATGTATCCTAGCAATTTACCTGATTGTATGGCGAAGATGCACTTCTTGGGATTTAGTCTCACTTTGTATTCCTCCAGTCTGTCAAAGATAGCACTTAGGGTTGCTATATGATCCTGTCTCTTTCTTAACTTAGCTAGAATGTCGTCGACATAGTCTTCGACTGTTTTATGAATCATGTAATGGAATATCAGTGTCATGGCCCTTTGATAGGTTGCTCCTACGTTCTTTAGGCTGAATGGCATCATGTTCCAGCAGTAGGTCCCCCATGGACAAGTGAAAGCCGTCTTATGTTGATCTTCTTTTGCTATCATGATCTAG
>VDFB02256132.1:239578109-239590548 GCA_007258455.2 Sequoia sempervirens | reverse complement strand
TGCTTGCCTTTTTCATCTACCAGTTGAGCAGCAACATTCTGGAATTGCAACCTTCTACTGCATCTAGTGGGCATAAGCCTAGGCTTTTCAACCAAACACCTTCCTGAATAGCAGGACCGACCTTTTGTGAGCTCAAATGAACAGACCTCCTTACTGACTTACTCATTTTCTCTTCTCAGGCAAGCACTCAAACTTGATTAGACTCAGCCCACAAAGTGCTCTAACTACTACAAGAATGACACTATTAGCAGTTAACTCCTCTTGTATTTATTCTGCGAGGTAATGGCAACCTTCATCAATGCTTAGTAAAAATGCATGTGCAAACATGAAAATTTGGCGGCATATGTACTGTCACCATTTAACTAGAGCTGCATGAGAATCCAAAGATCACCCTTCGTGATTGCCGACAACATCTTCACATAGATTGAGATTGAAATGACTACACAAGCAAGGAATAATTCATTAATGCTTCACCAGTTGTATGATAAAACGACCACCATGTGTCGTTTTCCAACTTTGAATACTACTCGCTGATCTCCTAAAGAGTTGGCAGATCAAACGATTTATCTCGGGCTAACTCGGTTTGACATCCAATGAAGCATCGTTCACCTTCCTGATGACCAATAACATTAATCCATCTCAGAAACCAACTACCATGTCGGTAGGATATGCACTTTGCAAACTGAACGGCTGGAGCTACGCATAGCAATCTCGTTGACCTCGCGGCTTTTAACCAACCTTCATATTCCTCCTGCGAGTTAGCAGGGAACAATAGAGATTTACATTAGCTTTTGATCTTGGTTGTCGATCTAAAACCACGGGTTATCAGCTCAATAGTGGAGATTGGGCCCCACATTCCATACAGGACACGCATCTTCCTTTTGCTGACCTCGCACCAAATAACAGGGTGACACCTTAGGTCTGCAAGTTGGTGGGGTACGATCAAGATTTTCTCCCATATCTTCGAATCTAGAAAACCTACACATTGCACGGTTAGTATTTAATGAAAGGCTTTGGCTAAGCCGTCGGCGACATGACCACTGGAGTTAATGGCTTAGGTTTACGTCACCGGATTAAAATTAAAACCCAACTTTGATTTTAATAATTTATTTCCTCTGCAGGTTTTTATTTCTTAAGTCTCGGTTGGCCCCATTAAATTCTTATCCCAACCCTAACAAAGAACAAATGATTAAGCTAAGGATTGTATTTGTTGTTATAACTTTAGTTCTAGAGAATTCTTAATTACCAATTCTTATTTGTGAATTTTTATATGAATCCAATTGAATGTCTTTCCATATCATTATGGAAAATTTTATTATTGCAACCCTAACTCTAACACTAATTAAACCTTGAACCTAACCTGATTGAACTCATATTATAACCCTAACTCTAACACTAATTGAACTATAATCGTAACCCTAGGTATTGTTGAAACCCTAACCCTAATTGTATCAAGGCCTTAGAGAACTCCTAATTGAACCTAACCTAAAATGAACAATAACCGCGCTTTGGTAAACCCTAACTCCAATCCTAGCCCTAATTTAAGACTAACCTTAACCACGACTAATTGAAGCCCTTATTGGATTATAACCTAATTGATCCCTAACCCAAATTGAATACTAATTGAACCTTAACCCTAAGTGAATAGAAACCTTAATTAAACTTCAACCATAATCCTATTTGAATTTTGACCCTAATCATAACCATAATTCAACCCTAACCTTAATTGAACCCTAACCCTAAACATCAGTTCAATTAAGTTTAAGGTTCAAATAGGGTTAGACTTTAATTAAAATTAGGTATAGGATTCAATTAGGATTAGGGTTGGGGTTGGGGGTAAAGATTAAGGTTCTATGATAGAGCTTGGGGTTATAAACTTGGGGTTGGTGTGCAAGGTTTATTGGAGGCAAGGGTTAGTATTTAGGAGTTAGGGATATGGTTCCATTGGGGTTTCATGTGTTAGTTTTAGAATCATAGTTATGTTTAGGGTTGGATATAAGAGTAGAAGTTAGGATTTGAAGTTAATTAGTGTTAGTTTTAGGGTTGGGGGTTATGGTTGAACATAATTAATGTTAGTATTGGGATTAGATTCTATCACTTTAATAAAAATAATCTTCTATAAATTCATTCAATTTTTTTTTGAAATTATATAATTTAAAATATTTTCAAATTTACCTATGTTGATATATGAGAGATATAGAAATTCTAAACTCTATACCATTTATAGTTAACTTGACATTGTCTATAAAAAGGTTTAATTTATGAATGTTATAATATAAAAAATAAATGTGTTTTCAATGTTTATTTCTCAGTTTAAAAGATGTGCCAATAATGTTGCAATCACTAATGAATAATTTTTTCTTGATGGTTAAAATAGATTGGTAAGTAAATTTATCCATAATAAGTAAATTTATCATTGATTTTTTCTTGATAAGTAAATCAATATTTCATAAATTTATCTATAATTCTTATTTAATTTTTCTTAATTATAATAAATTATATTTTATTAAATTGTTAAAAAATTTAAGTTGCTTATAAATAATTTTATGTGTTTTTATAATTAACTTGATATTGTGTATAAAAGGTTTAAGTTATGAATGTTAAATATATAAAAAAATAAATTTGTTTTCAATGTTTATTTGTTAGTTTGATGTGAGAATAATGTTGCATAGTAATGATTAAATTTTTTCTTGATTGGTTAAGTGATATTGTGAAATTATTCTATGTTAATTTAATGTTATGAAATGCTATATAATATAAAGAAAAATATTTCTAATATATTTTTAATGCATCTTTATATTTTATAAACAAACATCTAAAATAAAAATGTGATTGTAAAAAAAATACAACTTAATGAGTGAACATACATTTAAAGTTAAAAGTGAAATTATAAAACAAATTGTAAATTTATTTTATTTTTCTTCTATAAATATAATATTTTTATTTGTCATCTGCCTAGTAATGCCCACTTCTCCTTTTAATGAATGTTTTATTTTGCAAGGGTTGATTTAGTGCTGTCGTTGATCTATTTCCTGCAGATATCAATGGTGCCCGCCATCCCATGATCTGGAATTGAAGGATTGCGAAATCACGAGTGGGCGCCACGTGTCCTATTTGGGGGATCAAATTTGTGATATCACTGACCAACTACCATTTGATATGAGTCGTTCCCCGCCATCCTACGATGGTGCTTGGGTTGATTGCGAAATCACGGGTGGGCGCCATGTGTCTCATCTAATGAAGCCTAAAGAGTAAAGGAAACACTAGCCAACTTTAAATGTATTAAGGGGTGGATTACTAAAGTGTTGTCAAGACGCACATGTTCTAAATCGACGGATATGTTATAATCTCGCTGGAAAAGTTGCTAGAAGGTTAACGACATGGCTGGCGACTGTGTTAAAGGAACGAGATCATTGATGCTCATGATCAATGGTTTCCTACCATCGCGCGATCAGAAGTTTCAGGATTGCGATATCGCGGGCAACCACCACGTGGACTTCCTTCGTAGTGTATGGTAAGGTGGGCCCCTTATCGCTGTGTTGGCAATTGTGTCAGCTTGTTTTGAAGGTGGTCGTCGATGATCTTATTTTGTAGAGGGTTGAATTAGCGCTACCGTTGATCTATTTCTTGCAAATCAACAGTGCCCGCCATCCTGCGATCAGGAATTATAGGATCGCAATATCACAGGCGCTTGCCACATGTCTCATCTGATGAGGTCTAAAGAGTGAATGAAGCATTAGCCGGTTCTAAATGTGTTAAGGGGCGGATTACTAAAGTGCTTGTGAGATTCACATGCTTTATTTCAACGCGGATGTTATAATTTTGAGGGAAAAGCTGCTCGACAGTTAACGGAAGGGACGACGACCATTTTTGAAGGAGCAGGATCTCTAATGAGAAGGATCAACGGTTGCCTGCCATCCCACGATGGTAAATCAAGGGATTGTAGTATCATGGGCAACCGCCACATGGTTTTCATTTGTGGCTTATGGCATGGTGGGACCCTTATTTCCGTGTTGGCGATTATGTCAACCTGTTTTGAAGGTGGTCATTGATGATTTGATCAAACCGGAGGATCAACGATTCAAATTTAAATCTGTATCAAATGTGGTTGGAGTCATTCGTGCAGCCTATGAGTGAGCTTTAATGGCGGATGAGAAATCTACTGGCAAGATTTGATCAACATAAAATCAATTTACTTACTTCATTTGTATCACAAGGCATCCAAGTATTTCATAAAAAATAATTTCAGAGCCAAAGGTGAAATTGCGAGTAGCTATAGCCAGAAATTGGAGTTTGTGCGAAAAAAGCCGTGAGTTTATTTTCTCTATTTCCCAGTCATTTTGCACCTAAATTTGGGAAGGGGGGTCTGCTATGCGTGTCACTGAGCTCATTAAAATCTTTTGTTGGGGCTATAGTTTATCATAAATTGTGAGGAATTGAGGTATTTTTACTCTGTAATTTTCTATCTCTGCTTAGTCATAGCCACTTGAAGTGTAACATTGTAGTGAAGCCCTAGTTTGTCTAAAATGGCGCCACCCAAGCAACACTCTGGCCATATTGAGTATTTGAAAAGAAACTTGTACGATGATTTCCTAGATCAATTTTTTTTTTCAACAAATGATAGAAGGAAGGGTGTAGTGTTATTGCAATGGAAAATACTAGGGGAGGGGTTGGTGTATAATAGTTCCAACATTGCTGATGCTAGGGTTTCACTCACTGGCTTAGAGATGTTCAGATTATGGTATGGATAGAGGAATTTGCCTCACCCTTTCTCAAATGGATGGATGCATGACATGGGTAAGCTGGTTGTACCAAATGTGTTCCCTGATGTGGACTTACTTAGGGCAGTGGCCATGAGATATGGCCCCATCACATGGGTAATTAGAGATAATGATGGGGAGTTCTATTAGAAATTAACAGAGATGTTATCCAATAGACTTTTGATTTGAGTGAGCCGAGTGATGAATTGGTTCCTATTAATTTTGAGGAAATGAAGCAGGAGTATACAAAACTGAAATCTCTTTTTAGGGTTAAGCTACTTCCACCTCATCTGGTTAAGGCAAGAGGTTCACAATTTCACATTAGCCCTAGTGACCAGGAACCCTTCAGATTGAATTTTTTTGCAAAGCCTTTCCTAGCTACTTTCTATTCACTACGTCAAATTTTGGGTTTCAGTCCTAGTGCAGTAATGCCAATTGTATACATGTTCATGGGGGTGCAAATACAACGCCCTAACTTCTCTGTAACATATGACTTTGCTTCTTTTTTGGCTGAGAGGATAGATGAAGGGTTGTCGAAGCTGTAGAAAGGTGATACTGGTACTCAATTCTTTTGGTATTCCATGTTGATGCATATGTTCTTGTTTAGGAATGTTGATTTCTTTTCTAAGAAGATGAACTTAAGGCAATCAGTTGATGGAGAAAGATTGCCAGTACAGATATGGGCTACAGATCTATCCTGTAATAAGGAAAACACTAGTTATGTGCAATTTAATAATTGTTTTGCTTCAAGATTAAGGGCTAAATTGATGGTAAATGTACCTAGGATCCCTGAGGTAGTGCATGGTTTCCTTAGGCCAAAGAAGAGGAAACTAGAATTGAGGGTTTTACATAACTAGGGTGACATTATCCCATATTCAGTCAGCACTCACCTGAGAATATATGGATTTCAAGGAACCCCTCACATACTGCCATACAATGTCCCACCAAGACTAGGGTTTGCAGAAGTTATGTGGCAGATGGGTTGTATTCATGAAGACAACCTTACTGGAAAGGGGAAGGGAACATTATTCTCTAATTATACAGTAGTGTCTGACTTTAGATTTTCAAAGGGAGGTTGGACACATTTTGATAAATTCTTTGTTGATTACCATTTGAGATTTGGTTCAAGGAAACAACATGATCTTGAAGGTTTCTTTGCTCTTTTCAGACAAAGAATAAAAGGTGTCAAGTTTGCACGTGAGTTCAATTTCCCTGAGGACCTGATCAGAAATGAATTTGATTTAAATAAGCAGAAATTGAACAAGGAGAAATGGATAGCTTATAGTAAGCTACTAAATATTGTGCATGAAATGGATCTAAATTATGATCCACTGATGGAATTCACTCCATACCATAAGAAAATTGATTTTCTAATGAAAAAATTCAAAGAGATTATGGCTTGACAACCAAAAGGATAAATTTAAGGCTAAGTCTAGATATGCAAGGACAAAGTGATAGGCCAATTGAAACAAGGTTAGTATATCAGCCTACAGAAAGGCAGCCCATCTATAGGAGGAAAAGGGATACTAGCAGTCTACTTGATGATGAAGAAGTAGACAAAAAAGGGAAGCAAATAATGAAGGCGCCTCCACAACCAAGTCCAAAATTCAAAGTACCCGGGGCAGTCAAGATCATTGAATTACAGTCTTCACCAGAGTGCAGTCCCCCATCACCACCATTTGAGCCACGTCCTAAGAGGAAAAGAACTGATCAACCACTTGAGGATCTGACAAATGAAATTATTGTTACTGATCAGGACATACAGGTTGGTATACCTTCCCCTCCTAGGTCAGCTGAATTGGTTCTATCTGATTTGGATATGAAGGGTAAGAGTGTGCAGGATGCAAGAATGAAGGCTTGCAAGGAGTTCTTAGATGACAATGCATTTGTAAAGACTCTAGTATTCTTGCAATTGGCATGGAGGATGAAATTTGAGGAATATCAAAATAAATGCAAGAAGAGAAAAGAACTAAGGCCTGGCAGGTCAGATCAAGAGAATGATGAAGAAGTAAAAGTTGAACTAATGGAAGAGTTCAAAAACATCACTCCTAAAGAAGGGAGACAACTTGTGAGTTAGGTTGGTGTTCTGATTTTTCCTGAATGGGACATCGCAGATGCAGTGGCTTTCAATGCCATTATGAAGTCCAAGAATCCTTTTCAGAATTTTGAAGAAGAAGTTAAGGCAGCATTGCAAAACTCTTCCTTCAATGAAGAATATGAGACCTTAGCAATTTGGGCATTGGATCCACAAGGAATAAAGCCAGACATTGCTAATATTAATCCAAATTTCAAAGGAGGATTAATAATAAAGAGGGCTTTAGAGACTTCAACCACCGAAGCCACTAATTTAACTGTGAATGTGGCCAAGTTGGCCCAAAAGACTACTGAAAGGGAGGAGGCTGAAAGAAAGAGCCTAATGGAGAAGTATAACATTTTAATTGAAAAATATAGTAAAATGCAACAGAGGAATGTTGAGCTACAAATTGAAGTGGAAACGTTCAAGTATAGACATATTGGGAAAACATCTAGTGCTCTAGGAACCAACACATTACCTCCCACAGTAGGGTCAATGCCTCCTGCTTCTCCAAATGTTTCTACACCAGGGTCTCCTATTCAAAATCATGTTCTCACCCCTCCTCTAGAACAAATTGATGAAGAAACAAAGTGCTCTATTGATCCAATAAAGAGGAAGCTCATACAGAAAATTGATGAATTACAGACATCATTAAGGGTAAAATAGGAGGGTTTTCTTTCAAAAGAAAAAGAAATTGTTACTACTATTTTGGAGCATTTAAATGAAAGGGTAGATAATAAATTTCCCTCTATACATTCTTTGTATTCTTTGCTATTTGAATCAATAAAGAATATTGATAGGGATCAGGAGATAGTGATCCCAATAATTGAAAATTGGATCCCTAGGGCAAATGATCTAGATATTATGAATAAAGCCTCAAGGTTTGATGTAAATAACAGGGCCCAATCATTGAAGCCTACTTATATATTAGTGAAATCATTGCAAGTTTTTCAAACCTTACCAAATGATTTAAGTAGGAAGATTAGGGAGTTGGTAAAGAATTTCAAAGATTGGGGTAACACACTGTTACCTTATATAATTGATGAGAAAGGGGAAATCTAAACACTCCAACAATGCTAGGATCAAGAGAGTAAGGTCATAAATAATTAAATTAAAGTAATTTGTGATGACTCAGATTATGATTTGTTGGTGAATTGTATGGATAAGATTATTGGTATCGACTCATTTTTGGAATCTTTTGAAAGAGATGCTAATTAGGTAGCGGTAAAGTATATGCCTTATAGTATAAAGGTAAGTGAGGTGATTAATTTTGACTGGCCAATTGACAAAGAATACCAGAGGTGGGTGGCTAAGTATTTGAATGATGATGAGTAAAAAGAGTGGGTTACCGACAGGTGGCAAATCAGATGTTGTAGTTACAATGATTCCAGTTTTGTGTGGATGGCTTTCTTGGCATGGGTTTCGCATGGTTTTTTGTTATTGCATCAACCTTCCTCCACCAACATGATGAATGAGAATATGCTCCAGGATGACTGTTGTTGTAACGATTTTTGAAATATCATCAGATGTCCAAATCGGCTGGTGACATGTGTACTTTCTGGCCCGAAGCTTGTTTGCTCCTTCATTTTTCTATAAGAAGGATTTCAAGGCTAGAAGTATGGGTTAGCAAGTTAGATAATTTTGATCAAGTCTAGGCGAAGTTGCAGAGCTGATTGTAAAGATCAATGGTTTTAGAGAGAAATTCAATTTAGGTTCTGAGTCACTCTATGATAGGTTTTAAGTTCATGAGGATTTAATGTTGCAGAACAATATTAGCATTTGAATCAAAATGATAATTTAAAGCTCATCTCTCTCCATTATATGTGCATATCTGAACTTTGAATAAAATAACTAAGGGTTGTTTCATTCAGCTCACTGTTGTAGTGTGCATAATTCTATTTTAGCTTTAATTCAAGGAATTAATTAAAATGCTTGAATGGGATTATAAGCAAATATGTTATGCATATCTGATGGTTTTAGAGAAATACAATTTAGGTTTTGAGTCATTATGTAATAGGTTTTGAGTTCATAGAGATTTAATGTTGTATAACAGTACTAGCATTTGAGTTGAAATGAAAATTTGAGCTCATGTCTCTCCATTGTACATGCATATCTGAACTTTGAATGAAATGACTAAGGGTTGTTTTATCTATCTCACTTTTGTGGTGTGTATGATTCTATTTTAGCTTTAATTCAAGGAATAATTAATCAAAATGCTTGAATGGGATTATAGGCGGATAAGTGATGTATAAGGATTTGATAAGTAGTCGTGGGTTAGAATGCATACTGATGAAATTGTAATGCAATATTGTCAGGGATCTTATATGTGATGTATTAAATCTGTTATAAACCTCTAGATGCTTGTGAATTTGACTCCTGCAATGGATATATGGCACTGATCTAAGTTGTAATTATTAGTGTAGTTCAGTATTTGTTTGTCTTTGCCTAGAGCTTGCTACAAATTGCAAATCATTGACTATCTTATACAATGGATTGTGTTTAGTTATCTCACGCTCCAAATAGTTGATATTGTCTATGAACACCAATTCTAGTTGATATTATCTTATCGTGTTGAGCTATTAAGTGAGAACATCGCTATTGTTAATGTTGTTTATAATAATGGTGAGAGGTTGTAAACACATTAAGGGATCACCCTCGAGGTCTTGCGAGCCCAAAGTGTAGGAGGCTTTTAAGTCCTCGTCATTTGGTCCAGTCCCGAGTGCCTCGATTGGAATTGGCAATTCCATAGGTATATTAGAAGAAAAACCTGGTTACATTGTAAAAAGAACCAACATACATGTCAACCACTGAACAACCACCTCTACAACTAACTTTTTAATCTTTTATGATCACATGAAACATAAAACACACTAATTTCAAGGTTTTTAACATCACTATTGAAATGTTTTAATTTTTTGACCTTTCAAACATTAAAAAGTACATCATTAAATTAATTATGTAATGGCATAAAAATTAAAAACATCATGAATTAATTATGTAACCACATAAGTCAAATATAATTCTATCAAGAAATTAATATCAAATAGATAATATAATCGCATAACTTATACATTTCAATGTCATTGATCTTCTTCTTCATCCAACTCTTTGTATATATCATCCGATCCAGTTCGACATTGTAAGGATTGGTCATATCATCATCATCATCATCGATATCAGTTTCGATAATGTCATCATCCACACGATGTCATCTTCATGAACATTAACTCCTACATCATCATCATCTAGTTCCTCCTCTTCGACATCTTTGTCAGGGACATCATCAACTAACCGTTGATCCTGATCATCATCTACATCATCTTCTAGTCCTTTGGTATCTTCTTCCACCACATTAAACTTTACCGGCCTTCCTCTTGATCATGTCTAACAACAAATGACCAACCCATTTTACCTGGAACCTCTGAGTAAAATACCTGCTCACATTGGCTTGGAAGAACATAGGGCTCATTTTCAGCTCGCTCATCAACCTTGTATTAACCATGGTAAATCCATTATCATGTTCAATAACAGTTCTCTCAAGATCATTTTCATTCAATTGTAGCTTTGTACCATAGGATGACGAATAAAATTAATCTGAAGGACTTAAAGTCACACTCAAGTATATCATCCAAAATCCCATAGTATCGATTTTCTGAGACTTCTGGATGTATGTCCCTTCTAGATGAAACATTAGTCACCTGAAAGACTGTAGTTATACCAGAATCACAAGTTTTCTTCATGTCATCCAACATTTTGATTCAAAATTTACAACCATTGCACCACATAGCCTTGTGGTGTTTCACCTGCAATATGTCAAACATGTAAAAATTATTGCAATATCGTCAGTTGATAAACATATTTATTCTTGGCCGAATGTATGCAAAGAAAACAATCTCAAGATATATATACATCAATATACTTGAAAATAATTAAATAATATGGGTGATTAATATATTTATACGTACTTTTTTATCTCTTAAACCATATGCTAAATCAATTTCCTTTTGTGTAACATTGGAATCTCCATTACGATGAGCTAACAACCAATGAAGCCACACCTTCCCATGTTAATGCTGACCGGTGTTGACATCATTGATCTATCTTGTCATCCAATCCAAGATTGTTGTGATACGATACAAATGGTCATCCACTCTCCAAACAAGCTGTACCAAAAAAATTCACAAGCTTGTATAGTGGTTAAAATACCCACGGTGTCTGACCTTAATTTATAATTGATGTATATTGAATATTAAAAGAAAGTAAATAAGTACAATATACATAAAAAACATATGTAAAATGCATTCCAATTAATCTCCATGACCATCTTATAATTACCTCTCACTTTCCTCAATCTACCTTTCCCCAATAGGTACTCTCCTTCGAATTTGTTAATGGAGTTGGGATCCCAAATACGATTTACATGGATCTTTACTACAAACTTAGGAAGATATTCACTAATGTACACCATGGTCTAGTATACCATATATCCCTCCACCATAGAACCCTCAGGATGTGCTCTTTGTCTAACCAAAGCCTTCAAAAATTTCAAGTGCCTCTCAACCATCCACATTGACCTTGTGTGTACAGGTCCACACAATTCAATCTCCTCAACTTGGTGTATGAGGTAGTGTTCTTTTGCATTGAAAAATGTTGAAGGTAGACACTTTTGTATTTCACACATTAGACAAGAAATTTTTCTCTTCCAATAATTTATATATTCTTTATGGATTTCTTTAGATGATAGTCATCTACAAGTGATTCAAGGTGCAAATATATTAACGAGATTTAACAAAAATATACAGTATATTACATAACAAGTAAAAAAAATGGCAATTATAAGATGTATACAACAAATTGAACAAATCTCACTACTTACCTCATGTATTTTCCAAAATCATATATAACTTGCTTGACATTGTTGTCAAAGTTGTCTAGGAGAGATAGAGGTAGAACGTACTGCAACAATTATAAAATGATCTTTTCATTATTTTCCAAAAGTAGTAAACACAATACATTGAAAAGTACATGCATTATACAAATCTATATAATATACCAAAATAATTACCTTAATGAAGGTATGCCAATCATGCGTTTTCATCCCTGACCCAAATTCACCTTTCTTTGTTATTATATTGTTTATGTTCACAACAAATCCTGTGGGAAATCAAATTTTGTGTATGACTTCTTTTATAGCATTGTTTTGCTGCTCTATGAATAACCAAGGAAGGGCACTTATATTAATTTGGTCTCCATCATTATTTAATTGAATGAAATTTTTCATTGCATGATTGGCTTCTTGAATGTCACTACAAATTTTGACAATTTTTTCTTTGTCATGCCTTCCATCCAATATTTTTCATAACGTTTCTTTTATATTCTTTCCGATATGCATAAACAAATGCACAATTTGTAGCTACTCATAGTAGGGCAACCTACTAAATTGTCTGGGATAAATTTTCAGTCCTTGTGGAAGCTGACCATTAATGCCTTGACAACCTTCATAAAGCATATAAGTTAAACAAATTAACAATGACAATCATTGTCAATTACAACATGAGTAAACACAACACAATATAAAAATATAAATTCAAAACATATCATGTAT